>VMKM01000689.1:0-263322 GCA_008360985.2 Macquaria ambigua | reverse complement strand
CCGTGACATTAATATCTCATTACTGAATTAGTAATGTTTGTCTAATTTTATTACCCTGTCCATGATATCATACTGTAACTGTTATGGTTTTCAGCCACTCTGGCGGTGTGGCTCTAGGGATGACAATGTCAGTCTGTCGGTCGGCCCAGCACTTTGGTGTAGACTGAAATATCTCAGCTCTATTGGATGGAATGAATTGAAATGTTGTACAAACATTACTGATCCCAAAAGAACTCTACTGACTTTGGTGATCCCCTGACTTTTCTTCTAGCGCCACCAGCAGGTCAAAATTGTCATCTATCTAGCAAAATATCTCAACATCTGAGGGACTGACACAAAGTTTGGTACAGACATTCATGGTTCCCAGGAGATGAGACTGAAATGTCTCAACAATTGTTGGATTAATTACCATGCAATTTGGTGCAGACTTGAATGGTTTTGTAATTCCTTGGCTTTTCTAAATTTGTCAGTTTGGTTTTCTTTACAGTGAGCGTTACAGCCTCACAGAGCCGTACACTGTAGACTCTTAATCTTGTTGAAGGTGCACTGAGACTGTTTTTAATATTGATTTCAAAATAAATTTAAAATGAGCAATTAAATAAGTTATTAAGACTCAGACAAAGTCACAATATACATCCTGGTAGCCTAGGATCTAAGACGCTGACCATGTAATCGCAAAGTTCCCTGTTTGAGTCCTCAGTGCTGTCTCCTATCTAATGAAAGCACTTTGCATCTAAAACGTAATTATCTTCATCACACGGTCTGTTGTTCCCGACAGTTTGGCCGTTGCTGTTCCCATGAATATTCTGTGCTTAGCGGTTTTCAGTTAACTTATGATTCAAGCTGACTGTTCAGAAATATAGAGACTTAAGTACAAATACTCATCCAGTCCGCTTCAGTAAAACCAAAACACAGAAACTAAACAGCCAATGACATGTCTCCTTACTCTGGTTCAGCCTGACCTTGTATGAATTCCAATTACACAACAGCCTGGAACAGCTTTTTAAACCACCCGTCCCCTCTGACAAGGTGAGGAAGAGGATGAGGGGAATCTCCTTGTATCAGCCAACTCAAAGCTTAAACAGACTAGACAATGAGACAGGATCTGGAGGGATGAGGTCTGGAGCACACGGTTATAGTTAAGGCTTTTAATAAGCTGAAGCACCTTATTAAAAGCTTTAACTATGACCCTGTTGTCCAGACCTCATGCCTCAAGAGGAGGAAGAGCTGAGATTAAAAATACACCTGGGCTTTGTGAAGTCACAGAGAACAAGTATACTGATGTTTGTCTAAGGATTGTTTTTCTTATTTAACATGTTTACATTCTAAAGTCCTTTCAAACATCTGGAAACTGAATATTACGTAGATATCTGTACATCTTTTTCTAAGAAAAAGTGTGTGTAGAAAGTTACAGCAACAAGGTTTTTGAATCATTCAACAAAAATGTCAACAAGGACAGGTTCTGTTTATTACTAAGAAAAAAAGCTCTCCACTCGGAGAGGAGTTGGCAGTACTCTTGAAAGCTTTTTGATACAGGAAAGATAAAGTATGTCCAACACAGGCTCAGTCCAATATTCTCCACAATCAGATTCTTAATCTGACAGCAAGGCTGGAGATGAGTTTGACCTTTGCTTCAGAGATTACAAATCCATTCACACGTTTTTAGTCTTTACCTCATAGCTTCCTCAGAGACTTGAAGACAAGGAGAAGAACTGACTGCAGGATGATAATGATGCCAGTGAACCACTTATAATACTGCAAAACACATTGTCACTTCTCTTCAGTGAAACCACACTCAAATAAACAAGTTTAAACAAGTTCAACTCTTTGGCATATGTTTGCAAATCAAAAAATCTGCAGTAGGTAATTTTTATCATCAGTAATCTGCAGCAGCCAATTTCTACTAGAATCCTTAACAACCTCATTATCATCATCATCATCATCATCATCATCATCATCATCATAGTTGCTGCAGCTCACAAAATCTCTCAAATCACAAATCTCATAGAAAACACACTAAACTGCCAGTAAAGAGAAGAGGACCTGAGTTCATGCATCCCTCTCCTGCCAACACTGCTACATTAACTTTATGTGACACCTGATCCACAGGTGCTGCACTGCTGAGCGCCGCACACATGCAGTGAATGGGACCCACCTCCTTGCAGTGAAGGTTTCCACAGAGTCAGGAGAAGGACTCCATGTAGGTACGTGGCCACCATCCCTCTCGCCATCTCGCTCCCAAATGTCCCTCTCCTCTCCCAAGCTCTAGGTTTTATCCCCAGCAAGCCTATCAGGGATCAACAAGGCCTAAAGAAAGAAGGAGGGAAAATGAGTGAGAGCAGAAAAAAGGGGGACAGGATGCAAGACAGGACTCTGTGTAATTGGCTAAGAGACACACAGAGAAAGAGGGGGAGAGGGAGAGAAACACACTGGATCACCTCATTAAACTAAATGGGTTGTTCTAACCCCCCAATGACTGTTGGGCTGCATTTATTTGGTTCTCTACTGCCAAAAGAGGGAGTATGAAGGGTGGGTGGGGGGCTGAGAGAGAGAGAGAGAGAGAAAACATGTATGAGAGGCAAGAGAGCCTGAATTGTAAAAAATTGGGGGTTCCTGCTTTTCATTCTCTCCAGACACCTCAGAAAGAAAAAGGAACCGTGCCAGAAGTTCCTTATGGATTTCAAAACAGTGTCATGTCTAATTGGAGGGGAAACATGCATCTTCTGGTAATACATATACAAAAACAAAAAGATACAACATAATAAGTACTTCTATATTCTTTCAAATAACATATTTATGTGAAAACATTTCAATTGAACTGTACACTGAAAAGAACTGCTACACACCTACAGTTGATCCTGATAAAGGGCACTTTTTTCATCTGCCAGGCTTTCTCCAACTGACTTTCTAATTTAAATATGAGCAGCTTAGTCTTTGTGCATGGTACAAAAAAATAAACTTATAATGAAAAACATAAATATTGTGAGACTGATGTGTAACTTATAAATATGGATGATGGACAGAGACACAAACATTATAGTTGGAGCCTATTGTCTGTGTGTGTGTGTGTGTGTGTGTGTGTGTGTGTGTGTGTGCGCAAAGGAGGGGTGGAGGTTGTTTGGCAAGCATCCACACATCAGGGCTCGTTGCCAAAGAAAAAAATGAAGTCGTGTCAATAGAAATAAAACCTGAAATGTAAACTTGCTCTTCATAGACTGGTCGAATAGAAGAGTATCTGAAACAAGTGAGTCCCTGTGAAGTCAGATCTTAGCATCTCCTGAGAGGGAAGAAAACACGGAAGAAGTACAAGAAAGTGTAGGAGAGACATAAAAGGGAAGGAAGAAAAATTAGGAGCAGACAAAGAAAAGGCAAGCAACAAAGGAAAAGCAAACATAATGTAATGTACCTTCTTCTCAGCATTGCAGTGCCAGGCTCTTACTAATGACTCACACAGGGCCACCATGTGGTGGTTATGCCTTAATAAGAAAGGGTCACATCATCTTAAACGTTTTCATCGAAGATGTCACTTGCCCAGTGAGTCACCTCTGGACAAGAGGACTTGTATCCACAAAGCCTTGTCCAGCAGAGTCCCAGCTGTCATAGAGACACACCAGTCAGCATACCTGGAAACAATCAGTGTTTTTATTCAGACTAGTGGTATTGCTGGGGTTTTTCTCCATGTTTGGGCTGGCTGGTCCTCTCCCAGCTCCTGAGGGTCGATGTCTGAGCCTGGCAAGTTCCTGAAACATATTCTTTGTCTGGAGGTAATGGGCCTGGAAACAGATGAAGTAAATGAGCTAATGGCACCTAAACACTGAGACACTGAGGTTGGGAGAAACACTCTTACAGAAAGTGCTTTGCTCATCCTTTGGCAGAAGAATGTAGCTTCACAGTTGATGAGTGGACATAAGACCATTTTACTGACCTCTGGGAGGACGACATGAGTATCAATTCTTTATATGAATCCTGTACACATGTAGCTCTATGACCTCATGGCCACCTGGGTAAGAGAAACAGGGCTTCTGGGCTAGAAGTGGCCAGTAAAGGTGATCTACCCCACTTGCAATGCAGCTTTCAGTCTTGTACAGTGCCCGCTGCCTCAGCCATGAGATTCTACCATGAAATGATAAATAGTTAATCACAAGTGACTGACTGAACCAGCAGCAGAGGCCGATGTGAGTTACACCAGTCTGGAATGTGGCAAATGTTTCTGAGATGTGCTCATGTAGAAACCTTTGGCTCTGAGTTCTGTCCAAAACGGCTCAATTAGAGAAGGAGTGTATTGTATATTTGTGTTTCTGCAGGAGTGTGCCTAGCTGCATATGTGCATTTGTATATGTGTGTGTGTGTGTTAGAGAGAAAGAAGGAGAGAGGCAATGCTACCTGAGCACCCATAATTGGTCTTAAAGTGTAGTTTTATTGCTCTGTTTTCAGACCTGGTATGCTTTGTGTTCAGCTTTGATGGAACTACATAGTTATGCAGTGAAATAATACTGGGGTAAGGAGATTGAAGAATGAAAAGGGGGAAAAAATGAAAACTATATGAGAGCCATATACATTTTTTACTCTTGTGGTCATTAATACACACGTGAAGTCAAGACTTAGAATAAACATACAGACAACAAGGTGATTTGTCCGACGCTAGAGAGACGTAATTCTCAATGATTTAAAATTATGACAACAATTTATAATCCACGCCAGTAGGTTCCGATAGGCAATATGTCATTGTTGCATTTGATATATAATTGATATTTGTTTTCCATAAATTTGACATGAATACCCAACATTCATGCATCTGGAGTGTAGTGCTTACATAGACACACCTTTTTCTCTTCTGTGTCCTCTTCAGTCTGGCTCTCAGCTTTTAAAGAAGAAGAAACACTTAAAAGATGAATTGATTTCCTTGCAAGGGAAGTAAAATCTTAAATCATTCCCTCAGGGAATGATAGCTGAGACTGACTGTAAAATGAAAGTAACATATTAAGTTCCAAAGAGCCTCTAACAGTGGAAGTAGTCAGAGGAACCAGTATGTCACAGAGTTAGTTTGTATAATGAGAAATTCAGACCTGATTATTCATTCTGAGTGCAACTTTCCACTACAGTTATATCCTCTGTGGTGACATAATTACACTCACACCTGCACATGTAAACACAGAGAGAAACACTAACAAGCATTTGCACATTGTTCCGATGTTAATGTGGGTTTCTGCCCAAAATCTAGAGGCATACAAGTCTGGTGAAATGGAGACTGTAAAACTGTAAATGTAAGCTTATTAGTCCAGTATCCTACTTCCTTTCGAATGCATGCTGGGATACGCTCGTGCTTCCCCTGACCCTGAGCTATGATTGTACAAGGAGGATCGGAGAGTGTCATATCCCCAAAGTCAAACATGTCTTGCACAAAAAAACAGAGTAATGAGCAAAACAAAGCACAGGTTTTTATATAATGCAGCACAATGTTGGAAACAGTGACGAACCCAAAAAGTATTTCGGCTTTCACAACTCCCATCTCTTCTTTTGATTCTAGACTTCATGCACTTAGTTGTGGGTTACACATGTAGGATACAACAATAGTGATGACATAGTAAGAAGAAGTAAGAAAAGTGAGAATTGATTCCTGCTTCTTCTACAAAGGATTTCTGCCTCCTCTGGTTTAACTTTGGTACAAAGTCTGGAAGGAATGTTTAAATGGATTATTATTATATCAAATTCTATTGTACTGTAGTTACAGTGGAAACATGTAGACATGACATCATGTTGTCTGCATTTGGCCAAAAAAATACCTCTCAACAAAATAAATGGGCGCAGAAATGCAGGTTCTATTGCCAAGATTTTTTTGAAACCAAAGTTAAGGTGTTATTCTTCAAGTGAATATGGCCATCAGTGTGGTGATGTGTGTAAATAGTGTGATTCATAGACACTTTCACAGTCATCACTACAAACACACACAGCCTCTCTCATCCACCTGCTGTCCACTTCCCACATCCATCCACCCAACCTGCAGTGCCATGTGGCCCCATCTTTGGCAGCTCAGAGAAGCGTATCGGTGTTACAAATAAAGTAGCTGACTGAGTAGTGCCTGTTTTGAGTTTACCTAACGTCTACCTAGCGTTTACCTAACGTCTGCTGCCTATATATGGGCGTGTGTGTACTGTAGGACCACTCACCCCCTCCTACCAGACTGGTTATTTACCCCTCTGGGTGACGGAGGGAGGGAAAGCAAGTGATAGAGAGGAAAAGGGAGGTGAAGGCAGAGAAGGAGAAAGAGAGGGAGACAGAAAAGGCGTGACCCAGACAGACAGAAAAACAGACAGACATGCACACTCAGACGTGCACTTGTTTGACTTGATAAACTGGCCGGAGTGCTGGTGAATGTCAGGCTAAAGGTCTGGGTAGGATCGACTTTCACTACTGATCTGTGCCAAAGAATTACATCTGCAAATCTCATAGCAAGTCCACAGGGCCCAAGCCCACCCATACACCCTTACAAACAAGTTACCCTGGAAATAATTCATCTTTCACTGCACAGTGGGATGCAGTCAGGTCAGATGATGAATCCAACTGGGAATCATTTGTCTCCTTGTAAAAGCGTAACATCAGGAATTAGTTTTAGTCAGTATGTTGCCTTTTTGACCATCACCAGTGAGGCTGTCTGACTTGTTTAAAAGAGGTTTGGCAAAGCGGGCCAGCAAGTGCACGATAATTATCGTATATGATAATTTTGACCTTTGTACGATGTACAATCAATAATTCTCAAAACACCTAAATGTACAATAATTGCAACAAGACATTGTTTCATCTAGGTTTTTTTTCTCACATTAGAGAAATGGAGCTGATTTGGAACTAGCTTGATTACTCATCATACATTAACTATGTAACTATTAACAACAATGTATTACAGAGAACTGACCTTGGATCAGTGATCCAATCACATCTGTCCTAAGATGCTGCAAAACAGCCACTGTCGCCACTGATAAGCTCTTATAAAGTCTTTGTGACTGTATTTCACAACTTTTGTTCAGTCCAAACTGTGTCGTTTGTTTTATGGCCCAAAATTTCTATTCCTGTAGCCTATTTGCTTATGTTACATTATAGGGTAGTGTGTCCTGTAGTATGCATGATAAACATTGGCCTGTAGTTGGAGCCTAGTGCAGTTAACTTTGTGAACCCATGGATGTACTGCACAGCTGCACAGACCGTTGTTACAGACTGATATACACTGCAGTCTGGATTTGGATGTACGGTATTTTGCGCTGAAAAACAATAATTCTTGAGCCTTTGTATTATTTTTTGTTTTTTTGCAGCGCTGATGCAGGTCTCTCTGCTAGTGTAGCCTGAGTGAGCTGATTCACCACTGTTTCATTAGCAGCTGTTAGCAATATGAGTGACGAGGCAGTGTTGGGATCAGGCTGACATGAGAAACTACTTAAGATGTCAAACTAATAACAGCATTCTTAAGTGCTCCAGTGTTGCTGTGTGTCAGATGTTTCTAATCCCATTCTGTCTGTTTGTCTGCTCGTCTGTCTGTTAGCGAGATATCTCTTTGAGAAAAGGCCGGTCACGTGGAAAGCAGAAACGTTTATACTGTACTTTTACCTGGCACGGTGATACTGTAAGTGTGACTTATAAAACCCTCCTAGTGGATACATGCACAGCGTTAAAATCAGGCCAAACAAACAACAGTTGGACACTGGAGAGCTCATCTCCAGTTCAGGCAGAACCGCCCTGCCAGTTTTTCCAAAACATGGTTGAAGAACAACAACCGTGGCTGAATGTCCCATTTCAGACTCAGTCATTAAACGTGAAAAAGTAACTTTTGGTTTAAATCCTATTATTGGAGCCGACATATTTCAGCAGTTGCATAGCGCTGGTGGAGGTAAGTGTCCTAATGAACGCTCTCTAGCTAGCAATAAAGCACTTGTCCACAACAAAACTGGTTAAATCTCTAGCAGTGGGGTAAGAGAGAAGTTTGTCCTTGTAATAGTTTTCAGCATGCTTGTTCAACACTACAGGGCGTCTCATCCTGATAACATTAATCGTATTGATAGCATTATGCTCTCCTGGTCAAACTCCTCCTTGTCCCATTAAAAAACAAAAGAGCAGCTCGCGGTGTGGTGCTTGAGGCTGTAGACTACACGTGTATCAGGGGAGGCACATTACAGCCTATCCCAGGACAACAGATGGGTCAACGATGACAGGGACTGACAAAGATGTATTTGCAATGACTACATTTAGGAGAAAACAGAGGAAAACACAGAAAAAGAAATGGGGGCATGCCCCAGTTAGTAGTGATCCCACATGTGGCAGTGCATTTAAACCGAAGACAGTAAGCATTTACTTAAGTGGCTTAATTAAGTCATTGAGGGAGAATTACATCATGATAGCATGGGAACACTTACAATCCCCAAAAGTGTGTTCTCCTCTTGCTTTCACACAGATACACACAGACAAAGGAGAATATACACCAATAGTGTAGGTGTACGCACACACAAATAGACAAAGGCACACGTTTTATATCACAAAACGCAACTGAGGAGCGTGACATCAGATGAGTTATGCAGTACGATGTCGCCCGTTACTAGCAGGCCCCTTCCCATGACTCATAAGGACCCTCGACATGGAGGGGGGAGGCTTCTCTTCCCTGGAGGGTTGAAACAACACCAAAAGAGCAGCGCCTTACATAAACACTGCAGTACTGTAACATATAGAGGGGACCATCCATCAGTGTGCAGCGAGGAAAAAAGAGAGACTGAAAGACATGAGGGATACAGGAAAAAGCTGGGTTAGGAGGTCATGCAGTGAAGAGTGAGAGAGGCCTGAGAGGTCAGAGCACTTCGTGAGTGTGTAAGGGATCAGCAGCAGTGTCCTGTGTCGACTGAATACTTGAACTCACCAAAGTGAGATTCAGAAAGTGATTGTGCGGGAATGTCAAAGTCACACATGCTCTGCAGCGAGGCTGTGAACTCAGCATAAATCAGAAGGTAATTTCTCTTTGATGTCAGAGATAGGATTTCAGATACCAGGACATGAAAACGAGAAAATCTTATTTCCTGCCAAGTTTCTTCACTTTAGTGAACGATGCACTGTGTGTGTGTGTGTGTGTGTGTCACTCTCACAGTCAGATGTTTTGTGTTGCACTTTCTTTCAGGCAGACTGATGTAAGTGGAATGATGATGAGGTCAATACTTCACTTCATGCCAGACATCCTCTGACATGACACATACACACACACGCCACACATAATGTAAACCCTCACATATTCATAGAACACGTCACACCTATGCAAACTGATGGGTGTGTGCACATGCAGAGGCACTGGTTTAATGATGATTTTATAAATACTGTGAATACTAAATAGATTGTACATTTCATGATTTTCATATGCCATATAAAGCTAAATTGACACCCAGTGAATCCCAGTGCCTGGTTTCGTAATGGATTATAGACACTACACAGAATCACTGATACTGGAAACAGAATCTCATCTAGAAAGTATAGCTGTGTATGTGTTTTTTCCCAATTCAATTTGTTCATCATAACGTTTAGGAACCACTCCTCTTAAACTAAGAGTCTTAGCTCATGATAACTCATCATTGCAAATTAAAATGGTCTCTCTTGCCTAATAATCCAAGGGCTTTACTGCCTTCTTGCAATAGACTATTGCATCATTATAATCTTGAGCTCTAAAGTTGAATGACATTTTAATAATAGATATCTTAAAGCTTCCAGGTTTGGTAAAATAGACATGTAGTTCAACAAAAAGAAGAATTCACTTTAAGTCGATGAAAACCTCTTTTCCAGCAAGACTTCAGTGCATAAAACAGGAAGTGAACAAAGTCATGAAGACAATGTGACAGTGATATTTATTATGCTGATTTATAATAAATATCACTTATAAAGATGGATTTTTCAGAAATCATATCTTTTCTTATAAGTTACAGTCATTTTAGTATTTGTATTTTCCTCCACTGCACAGCAAGGAAACACCATCAGATACTTCAAGGCCTTGAAAACAAAGTAGGTGATACTGTTAAATCATTTGAGTTCATCCTCTCTTCTCACCTACTTCTTGATGTTCATTCACCTCACAATGTGTCATGTTAATTTAATATACTGTACCTTGTCAACCCTGGACAGAGCTGCCCAGATAACAGATGGTTTTGCTTCTGATCATCTATCTCATCAGATACAGGGTAGGAGTTAAAGAGTTAGTTAATACGGTTGATACAGCTTCATTATGTGTAAGCAAAACCACCAAAATCATCTAAATCATCTTTGGAGTAACTCCCGCCCCTTCTCCCATCTTTCTCAGCTTTCACTTTTTAACCTCCTGCCCTCTTCCCTGTTTCACCACATTCAGTGGCAGACGTTTATATAGCAGAGATACAGCCAGTGCCAGGACTGTAATCCCTCCAGAGTCATGCATGGGTCAGGCCTCTAGCAGGCATGAAGTCTGATTCAACTGATTGAAATGTAACATTACATCCCAGCAACAGGAGCCCCCATCATGCAATCTGAGGTCATGCGGCTCCCCGTCTAGCGAGGATCACCCAACCGAGGACCCCGATGATGAGTCCGTCTCTGTCATCACCACGACATCAGGACCGAGGCAACCAGATGGAAGCAATTTGGACGCGGAAATCATCTCATTCTCCTGCTGACATCATCAGAGGGGGGCCAATTAGACAGCAGGCTCATCTGTCTTCTTGCCTGATCAGATAGCATTTTACACTTTCGAATGTGCACGCTGAAAACCCGATGCTACCTCTGCCGATGCATTTCACATACTCCAATTGTCTTATGGAGTTTTCTGCAGTTGCTCTGTGATTGGTTACAGTCAAAGAGATGATGATGAGTTTGGTGATGTGACAATGAGGAGGAGTCCAATTCCATGGCTTTGTTAGGTCTGTAATGACAGCGTTCAGTCAGCGTGTGTGTGTGTGTGTGTGTGTGTCCTTGTGTCTGAGGCCTTTTTCACAACAGGCATGTTTGAAATGGTTTACATTAGTTTCTCCCTTGGCTCTCTTCATTTGGTCAGGTGCTAAAAATGCCAATCAGTCTGTATCCACACCACCTGAAAACATAGCTCTTGGTCCTTTTCCAAGTGAACTGTGGTGCAGTTCATGAGCAGTGAGAACATAATTGTACCGGCTACAGGAAATTGCCCTAAAACACACCATTTTACAGGCATAAGGAGGCAGACTCTGACATCTGATAGCCAGTTATTACTCATTCTGGAAAGTCTCGTGTAAAAATGATTCATGATGCTCATATTAATCTTTTTTTGGAGGGGGGGCTTTACAGGGTATCAACACCAAGGAAGGTAAAATATCATGAAGAGGTCAGAGAGGTCCATTATGCTTCAAGATGACAGGTTACCAAAACGCTGTCCAAAAACATGTAAGTGCAGTTTTGCTTGTAATACCTGTTTTGCTTGTTATTGGACAAGGAGGACTTAAATTACATAAAAATGTAAAGAAGTTGAGTTTTCATGCAGGTTTGAGAGCAAAGAAAACAAACTGTAGGTGTGAGTGCTCTTTATGAAAGAGGGAAGATTTAAAAAAAAAAGAAAAGGTGTCTGAGGTCCCAGCAGGAATAGATTGATATTGTTTCATTAGCAGAGGGACACAGATGGACGCTGGCCAGTCTGATCAAGAGCCCACTTGGAGCTCTCACCACCTCCAGAGTGAATGATGACCTGCTGCTTGACTTATGTTAACAGCAGAGTTACAAAACATTGACAAAACCTACAAGGACACAGACACACACGCACACACAGTGAGAAAATTAATAAACATTAACACACACAAACACCTGGGATAATGGATGTAATGGTATTATAGTACAGGTAACATTTACAACATCTAAAGTCCTATTAAAACTGCACTAACTTTTTTTAAAATTGAGAAGACAAAGTGAAGAGCAGAAACATTCTTCAATTAATATTGTGTCTAATTTTAAATAATACTCTTTAATCTTTAGCTGCAGCCTCCAGCATTCAATTAATATGAGACCACTAGACGTCTGTGTTCACATGCTCTTTTCAGCAAGCATTGTTGTATTACAGCACAAGGAATACATGTCACCAAACTTTCACAGCACTGATGTTATAAGAACAACAATCGTTGGATCATAAATTAGACCTCATGTATGTCATCAATCAATAGCCTATCATGATGCATAATATAGTACATACAGGTGCATATTGGCTTCTGTAGCAATACAATGATGACTGAAATGTCCAATTAAACAGTGAATACACACACGGGTTTGACCCCAGAAGAGATACAACGCATTGTAATTTAAAATAGCACTAGAATCAACCAGGACGTTTATTTTAGCATGTACAGTAAACAGGGTTCGTGCAAAGTCTTGAAAGTTTGGAAAATGCTTAATTTTAACCGTTATGTTTTCAAGGTTAGGAATATGCCTGAATTCGAATATACTCCTTGAAAAATGCTTGATTTTCAACATAATCTGGTGTTTCATCGTCTACATATTCACTCATGTAAACCGAAATTCTTTTAATATTTGAAATGACACGATCCCATCATCGTATTTGTTCTTTGTCTCTTGGCATTTATAGTAACAATTTAGATGTGATGATAAAGGCTTCCAGAGTCTGGAAATGTTTGGTTTAAGTACCTTGAAAGTGCTTGAATTTTACTCTTAAAAAGCTGTACAAACCCTGAGTAAATACCCACATTTGTTTGTGTGTAACTGGTTTAAACCAGACCTCAGATATTGCATAAAGAGTTGACTATTTCACCTCACTCAATGCTCAATGTGGTCAAGAACGTCTTTGGCTCTGACTGATTGTCCACAGCGGTACTTTATATATTTTAACCTTCAGTAATACTTAATATAATGTAATTCTTATCTCCTCAACTTTGAACAGTAACTTGACCAAATCCTACATGTTCACACTGCGTTACAGTTCATTCTCCTCTGACTGTAACTGCTGACTGTGGACTTTACACTAACCAAGTGGCCTGCGAGTGTCAGCCTCTTATCGCCATGATTAATGTCATCTAAATGCCACCGCTGCAGTGTACAGGTGGCAGTGCCTGTGGGTCCGTCACAAGTGACGTTACACAGTCACACAGTCCCTAACCTCTAATCATATCCAGTGAGCCGAGATCGAACACATCACTCACAAGCAGCACATGCATCATTTACAAGAAAGAGGCTTTTGTAAACGAGTCAAATGTGAGTGAAGAGAGAAACCTGTGATAGTAAATGTCACGTAGCTAATATGGAGCTGGACCACCACAGCTTCAGTCCTGTTCAGTGCCGTCTTGGCAGACAGGGGGCAGCTGAAGGAATGCCTGCGTCAGTTATTTTAATAAATGTGCTGTGGAAATATGTGTGCCTCCATGCATGCTTACTTTTATAAGTGAGCTGAGTGTGATTTAGTAATGACACAAAGAAGAAGATAACGTCATGAAAAATAACTTTGGTTAACATTTTACTCGCATCCTTAATTTTTAAAGTCATTTTTTATTCTGTTGTGAGTAAGTAGGTTTAGTTATTGCTGCCTAAATTATACAGTAATGTGGAGATGAGAATAAAATGCTTCTGATCCTTCTCTTGTGATCAGTCAGTTGGCTGTTATAGCTCATAAGACATCAGTGCATCTGCAAAAAGACACAAAGGCTGCTTTAGCTATAATTCCTTTTGAGTGACATTTTACTATATCATTTAGCAGAACCCCTTTAACTCATTCATTTGACTGATTACATTGTTCATCATGTGAACTGCTGCGTCAAACCTATATTTATTAACTACATTTATTTATGCACAGGGCTGCACACAAAATGACACAGACATTGAATGCATCATTGAAGGTGTTCTTCATCCCTGATGTCTGTGAAATCTTGAAATTAACTGTGTACAAAACATGGTGGCATCAACATCATGTAATATGGGAACACTGTAAAAGAACAGTGTTTTCAACATATTGTGGTTATTCTGTTTTGTGACATTGAGCAGCTATTCTGTTACTGTTGCTCTGTCCATGTTTGGCATGTGCTATCATGTCTTTCAGAACCATTCCCCTGGCCATATACAATGAGTTTTTTGCAGGGTTTTTACATTTGCACGCACAATTTAGATTAGATTAGATTAGATTCAACTTTATTGTCATTGCACATGTCACAGGTACAAGGCAACGAAATGCAGATAGTATCTAACCAGAAGTGCATAAGCAGTAGAATAACATAATGAATATAAATATACAGGGTACATGAATATTTACAGTATATACAGAAAGTATACATAAAGTGCAGAATGTGCTGTTTGAATGTACAGTTGTGCAATGGTATTATTTAGTGCAAGCAGATTAAAAAAAAGAGTACTTAATAGTGCAGTGATGTCATTCAAGTTTGGTCCAAGGGGGTTGGTAAGTGTGTGTGTGTGTGTGTGTGTGTGTGAGAGTGTGTGTGTGTGTGTGTGTGTGTGTGTTGGGGGGAGGCGTCAGGGGGCAGAGTTCAGCAGGGAGACAGCTGATGGGAAAAAACTGTTCCTGAACCTGGTGGTTTTGGTCCGGAGACTCCTATAGCGCCTCCCAGAGGGCAGGAGGGCAAACAGTTTGTGTGCTGGGTGGCAGGAGTCTTTTCTGATGTTCTTTGCTCTCCTAAGACAACGCTTCTTGTAGATGTCCTCAATAGCAGGAAGTGAGGCTCCAGAGATGCGCTGGGCAGTTTTCACCACCCTCTGCAGCGCCTTCCGGTCCGAGACAGAGCAATTCCCATACCAAACTGTAATGCAGTGGGTTAGGATGCTCTCAATGGTGCAACGGTAGAAGTTCACCAGGATGTCTGAAGAGAGGTGGTTTTTCTTAAGAGTCCTCAGAAAAAAGAGGCGCTGGTGAGCCTTCTTAACCAGGTAGGAGCAGTTAGTCAACCAGGTGAGGTCCTGCGAGATGTGGATCCCCAAGAATTTGAAGCTGGTCACACGCTCCACTGCCGCACCGGTGATATGGATGGGTGGGTGTGTGTCAGCATTCCTTCTGAAGTCCACGATGAGTTCCTTGGTCTTATTGGTGTTGAGCAACAGGTTGTTCTCAACGCACCACACAGCCAGGCGGTCCACCTCCTCTCTGTAGGCTGCAGTATAAGTAGATTTGGTTAATCAACTGAAATAAATAAGTGTAGCTTTACATAAAGGCCTAATATACTAACTGAATTACAATAAAAGTGACTTTAATGAAAGTGTTTTTAAAAGTCTCAGCTCCAAACCCTGACTTTCTTTTCTTTTTTTGTGGGATGCCCCTCTTACAGGCCTCATAACATTAGCATCTGTGTGTTTGAGCCAGACAGCGTCTGACTGTTACAGTGAAAGGATGTGGGTGTGTTTGTGTGTGTGAGAGAACAACACCACTGAGCTGTGCAATGACTACACCACTGCAAACACAGTAATTACAGTGGTCATTAGTGTGACCATGCAGAGCAGAGAGGGATGTGTTGTCTCTTTGCAGCATCTGCCAACAATGTGAGAAATTGACTTCAAATATATTAGAGAAACAATCAAGTGACTTAGTGATCATGGCATGAATGAAGAGAGATCTTTAAATCTTAACCGCTGAGACCCTAAAACCTGACCTAACAGAAAAGAGACAAAAATACTAACAAATAAATAATACTCTGGAGTAAAGAAATGGAAATTACAATTTGGATCTGCTGTAAAACCCTCTCTCATAAGTGCCTCTGTTAGTGTAGATGGAATATGTTTAAATGTAGAGGTTTCACCCAAATAAGTTAGTGTTTAACAAGCCAAGAAAGGCTGGTCGGTATGCACAAAACAAATCGATCAGGTGACTAATACAAAAGCAAATTAGGCTTAATATACTGTTATTTGTCCAGAGTTGAGAAAGTGTGTTTACCCAGAGGGCCAATGTACAAAAGCAGTCATGTAACTAATGATGTCATCAAAAAACTGGGTTATATATACTGGACCAGACTAGATTCATAGTTTGTCAGATGACTTAATGCAGCAATTACAATTATCTCTTTCCACTCTGATAGTCTGAGCCATGAGATTGAGAGCATAAAAACAAAACTCACTTGTCTTCTGCACATGGATGTCTGTGCGTGCAGAACTGTGTGTTTGTGCGTGTGTGTGTGTTGCCAGTGCATGCCACAGCTATGACTGTAAAGTGTCTGATCTTTGAATCACATCCAAAATGCAACAGGAGAATTTAATCACTTTGCAGAGAGGGAAAGAGAAGGAAAACGAGAGAGATCGAAAGAGAAAAAGAGAGAGTGGAGAGAAAGACATGAGACAAGTGGACTGAGCTGCCACTCAAGCCCTTGGCAGCAGAATTTATGAGCTCTGCTTGTGGTGCATACCTGCAATACGTCCTCTCCTCCTGACCATACATAGAATCAGGCACAATCAGGCAGCCATGACATAAATATTGAGTTGAGACGTTTTGGCAGCTGAAACTGTGATCTAAATGCTGAAACTATGAGGGTGTTTCATAGAGGCAAGAGAGAAAATAAAACGAATGAAGTTACTGTAATCTTTTTATAGACTATCTGAGCAGTCTGGTCGGCTGTGCCATTAATCATACATGGTGACAGAATGCCTTCGCTGGCTGGAAACTTTAGTTTGATGTACAGCGTTACACGTATAATGTTTTGGGGCGACTCTGATAGGCAACAGTGGCCATGGAGATGCTTTTCTGTTATTGCTTTTATCGTTTGGTTTCCTGGAGACACTTTAATATATATATTTTTTTTACTTTGTTGGATGGATTCAAAAATGAGCTCTGAAGAAGTGTTCAAAGTTTGGAGGGCTCAGCTGTAAACGTCATAGAGTGGATGAAAAAAGTCACATTTACAAACAGCAACAGTCACGGTTCAAACATACTGGACCAGGACTTGAGCTGTGTCCCAACTGCATACTTTATACTAAACTACAATCCTGTTTTGAGTATGTTGTTCCTTTATACTGGGAAAATGCCAGTTTATTAGGTACACCTAGCTACAACTAATGCAGTCCAACACAACAGTCCTGCAATGAATCCCCCCTTCTTGAAGGTTATAATGTTTTTGTTGAAACTGTTTTAGGGAGGTGTTGATTCAACTGTATTACTGTATTGCGTTATACTGACTGTGGTTCTAATATGTAGCCTACCCTCATTGATGTGAATGCGGTGGACAAAATACTGGAAACTATGCTTTAAAAAAGCTGGGAAAAAGTGAAAACATGGCAAACAGTGATTTGGCAGCAGCTCCTGGAATATCACCAGTTGTTTTCGAGTTATTGGAAAAAAACACAATTTAATGTAGTATTAATTATGCTTTTTTCTTGGGAAGTTTTTTTAATTCTATTTTAAATTTGTGGAAGTTTTGTACAAAATAACGCAATATTTTAATTTCTGGTATACAACCTGCCAAAATACAGTTAGTGTTAGGATTAGTTGGGATTAATGTATACTAGTGTATACTTAATGTATGATATCACTTGACAGTATGGAATTGAGACACACTGAGCTAATAGCCTTACTTGCAACAAAGCTTTTAAACCACATAGATAAACCAAACTCCAGGAAGATGTCAATATGTACTTTGAATCTATATAGAAGACTTTTGAAAAGCAGAAGGAAAAGATCATTACAAAAATACCATTTACGGCCAAATTATGCTGTAGAGTCAGTTTTATTGTGTTTTTTGAAGGACTCTTCCTGATGTGCGGCATGATCAGCCTTTTGCATTTTCTCCCAATTCTTCTCTTCACTTTTCATTTTACATACTCAAACCCTGTTTGCTGTAAACTAGTCAACAATGTTGTTCTGCAGCAGAAATCAGAAAAAATATTTTCTTACCAGTTTGGTTGAAAATCAGTTTAAACACATGTCCTTTAAAATCCAGGGGTTTATAATATAAAAAATATATATCAAGTGTTTTACTTTTCTTCACAAGAGTTTGTCAGAGTGATAGAACACAGAGTATAAAACATTTGCCTGACATGACATAATCAGAGACAGTTTTTCACATCACATGTTGAGATACTGGCCAAAACTAGAGATTTATGCAATCTTTACAACACATTATATCATGAGTGGTTATCAACACAAAGTTCAGTTCAACCTGGACAGCGGGTTGGACTACATTTGATATGTTTAAGCACACAGAATGGAAATATCTACACAGCTCGATATGACCCAGCTGTTGGCACTTGATTAAAACATTGAAACTTTTCTGTAGCAGTCATTGCTCATTCGGGTCTAACAGGCTGCCTCTGTAAATGTGCTCCATATTTACTCCATGAGCATTTCTTTCGACTGGAGTTTGTAGAACAGACAAGGCAGTGGAGACTTGAAGTTGTCTTCTCATCATGTGTTCAGAGACAGAGCTGCTTTATCTGTGGAGGTCCCAGCTGACTCAAGCCAAAACCATGACCTCACTGCACTGTGGGAAATGTCCGTGGTGTTCTACCTCCATTGCTGTTTAATTCAATCATGTTTTTCCTCTGTCTGTGTAATGATTCACGTGGATGTGGCTGGGATTCCCAGTGACTCTTAAAGAAACATTCCCCCGAATCTTTTGAATATCAAATACCCAAGAATCATGACATGCATCTGCAGCTCCCCTCGCCTTTACGGAGCTTTGTAGTGAGTTTCAGCTCATTGTTTAACTGTCGCAACAGCCGCAACTTTACTGTTTTGGAAAGAGAGTGAATATTAGACTTAGCTGGGTGGCCTGAAACAAAAGATTAAAAGGTGATATGTCAATGTTGTGATCACACCTTGTTTCCACTGCACCCAAGTGGCCAAACAAAATCAGATATTGCAGGTTTAAATGAAGTCAATACTGTTTTGTTCTCACAGGCAATTATACAAGGCATGCACTAATAGATGTCAATCAAACTGCACCTTTGGAACACTACTAATTTAACATCTAAACAAATTCGCCATTAAAAATGAGTACTTGACGAATCTTTTGCCTTTAAAAACAACTATTGAGTTGTAACTGTTGATCCCTGTTGGATCCTTGACCACAAAATCTGGGAATCCTTTTTACAAAAAGCAAGCTAATTCTTCTGGAGGTGGCTAAACCATCTTGCTCTTGAACCTATAATCTCCTCAGCTGCTTGAAGTGTGAAGGACGCACCCCACTATGAATCTAAATCTAGAGTTTATGATCAAGCACAAGAGGAGACAACAGAAATGAAACATCTTAAAACACAATATCAGACCATTCACAGCCTTCTTTTCCAGTAGTTTCATTTACCTTTTCTGAGTTGCCCAGAATGAGAATATGTTGAAATGTTCACATATGGTATATATATAGTTTCTTATAATTAGTTCAGACTTTTGGTTAAAACATGGGACCGATGAGGAATTCAGCCTCTGTGAAGGTTACAGTGTTAATTTTTTTGTCAACACTGTATCAGAGAGATGTTGATTGAAGTCTGTGGTCATTTAGCTCTTTGTGTTGTATTGTTATTTTGTTCCCTAACTGTGAGTATGGGAAGACCACATGTTATTCTGTCCACCGCCTGTACTTTTTGTCCGTCAATGTTTGTGAGACCACACTGTTTGTATTATGCAAAGACGTAGCCTAGATTGCTGGGGGAAAAGACTTCATAAACCCAATCAAATTGTTTGACCATGAGTTATGAATTTGTAAATATGAACCATATTGTCAGTCGACATCTTATAGCCGAGGGATTTACGATAATATGCCTGCTTCACACGCTCTGCCCTTCTCAGAAGTATGACATGCAGCAAAAGCAGGAATATCTCGTGTGTTTCTGCCACAGGTATTGACAAGGATATCACCTACGTCAAACCACAGAGTCCCATTACGAAACCTGGGGAGGGCCAACTGTTTGACGCTCCATTTAGAGGGAGTATTCGCTTACAACACGCACTGTACAAGGTCAGGGGGCTGGCAGCGGAGACAGGAAGAGATGAAGTCACTGCCCGGGGAATATCTCTGAATCCCTCTCTGACTTGGATGTTTAATTTACAGCACATTAGCCAAAGTGATACCATATTGTTACCTATGACCTACTTTAATGTTTAATGTGTGTTTGTGGTAGAACATATGGCACTGAACATGACTTTGGTGCCGCTACATGCAGGGTGACATAACTCAGCTGCCTCTGTGTCACTTTCCACTCAACCCCAATTTGTTAGCATTGCCAACGTACTGTATATGAAACATGCTATTTGCATTTTTGACTCTTTCATACTCTTAGCCAAATACATGTTTGTAGTTGAGGTGAAAGCAGCAAACATAAGACCTGAGACAGCATAAAGGATACTACTACAATGCTAAAAAATTAATGTTTTTACCTTTATTTCATAGAGGACAGTAGAGAGGTGACAGAAAATGAGGAGCGAGAGGAGGGATGACATGCAACAAAGGTCTACGGCCGAACATGGTCTGCACCCCAAACCTCCAAGACGCCCCAACTACAACAGCTTGTAACAGCTCCCTATTTGAGTAAGTTCCTTCCCGCCAGTACTGTACACTCAAAAATCAAATTTGGTATTCTAACACAGGTTAATAAGTACATTTACTCAAGTACTGTACTCAAGTAAAATATTGAGGCACTTGTACTGTACTTTTTATAAGGATTCTTTTGGTATTTTTTGTGCCGTTGGACAGCTTACAGTGTAGATAACGACAGGAATGTCCCCAGAGTCGAACTTGGAAAGTTGCAGTTATATTTTATGCATCGCAACCACTAGGCCACAGAACACCCCACTTTTACTTTACTCATGTTATGCTAATATTGCTTCCCTCTTCCACATTTAACAGGGATGGCAATAACACATGAGTGATGATTAGCTCATAAAACATGGTGCATTGTTATAGATGAAGCTACCCAGCAAGATAGAGTAGTTACAATTTGCTCCACCTGGAGCCAAGTGTTTGCTTACACATTAATGCGTCAGTAATAATAATCCAAAACATTAATATATGTAGGATTATTTAACACTCTGAAAGGGCCTATTCTGCAAAATGAGCACTCATTTTGAATGCAGGACTTTCAATTGTAATGGAGTATTTGTACATTGTGGTATTACATGATTACATGCATCTGAATACATTTTCCACCACTGTCCAAAACACTGTCGTCTGCAGCTAGACAATATGAGTCATGATGTAACTTACATGTGTCTTTTCAATCTGCACAAATGTAGCATTCTTGATAACATAACTGAATACAAGAAAAAAACTACAGTGCTGGAAGTCAACACAAGTACAACTACATTAACATGCCTACTACATCCACTGTACATACTGAGCTCCACAGTCAAGCCTTCAGAGATGTCACAGTGTTTCTGAAAATTAAACATACATGCTCTATCAGAGCCTCTCCCCTCATCACAGAGACTACAGCAGAGAGATAGACAAAGAGACGGAGAGCATGGCTCATTTCTCAACATGTGATCCAGAAGAGCTGGGTATTATTTTGGCAAATATTAGATGATTTATGCCCCTCTCCCTGAGGACCCAGAATAGTTGATGTAATAGCTTCACGTCTGTTAGGGCACAGACGGAGGCCTGTGCGCACCAGCATAAACAGAGCACATTCACTCCCATGCAAAATATGGAATAAACAGTCGCCTTTAATTATTATTATTAGCCGTGACAACAAATGTTGTTGGAGGCAGGAGAGTGAGAACATACTACAGCTACGCTTTGTAATGCTCTGAATGACGGAAGTGTGGTGTGAAGGCCAAGGAAAAGACAGGTTGTCATGTGTCACACTGTCAAGGAGTGGAGCTTAGTGACAGTTACAATTCTCACCTCTGACTCAATCAAATACTAACTCAGGTAGGAGTCATCATACATAAACTTCTATGTTAAGGAGCTATAAATATTAGAGCATTACAGCGCAGGCACCACTTTGATGAGAGTTTTACATAAAGGAGGACTTAATAACTGTCTGTACTGGATGTGGGGAGGTAACAGCAGGGATAGATTGTGCCAGTGTCTAGTGATAGAAATAATAGCATTCAACTGCTCTTTATCTTCCCAGTGTCTCCCAATAATAACTCAAGGACCCAGCGTAGTGTCTGGACCTCATTCACATAGACAATAAGAGAGTGTTTAGCATTGCACTACTATAACATTGTCAGACTCACAATGGACAGTTTTATAAAAAAGGATCAAAATTAAAAATCCTTTATTCCCAGTGCAATCAACAGTTTAAACTAAAAAAGTTAAGCTTCAAATCCCACCCCACAGTATTTTGGGTCCATTCCACTTCTGGATCCAAATACTGGCGGCACTTGCGAGTAGTCAAGTGCCAACATGTCATAAACTTCAACTTCTTCATGTCTGTTGATTACTGTCGGACCTAAACCAAGTCTATGGGCATGTAACCATAAACGGCTGGACTGATGTGGTGCAGTAGACCATGGTGAACTGTGATTTACACTGACAGTAGCTCTGTATACCCCTTAGTAGTGGTATTAGGAGAAGTGTGCGTCAAGCGTGGGTTCAAGTGTTCAGCACTTCAAGACAGCAAGTGTGTATTGGGACAGACCCTTTATTTTGTGTTTTAACATCTTGTGCTCTGTTTAATTTTTTTATTCATAGTTTTCATTACAGCATGGTGGTGTCCTGTTACTATATTTGTTTTATCAATCAGTCAGAATGGGCATTTTGCAAAACACCCAAGTTCTGACACCTAAATTAGAGAAAAATAACTCATACAGGCCATAGAACTGAATACAGCCCATACGCTGTATACTGTAGAAAGCACTAAAGGGTACAGAACAATATAACCAAACACGAACCACAAGCTCAGCAAACACGTTGCTTTAGCGGTGTGGTTCTGTGAACTCTTTGTCCAGACAACATGACTACTCTGCCAAGTGCCGCCGCTTGTTGTCTCTAAGACAAATCATCAGTAACTGAGGTTAAACCTACACTTAAACTGTAACTGTAAACTGTAATGAGAACAAAAGATGAGAGAATGTGCACAGATAGTCGGAGACAGACAGGGCCTCGAGGATAACCATCTCTGTCTAATCATCACCAGCTCTGTTTAAGTTTTGGCTGCAGCCCAAAAGGGGAACACTTTCATTAACCCTACAGTCAATCCACCGTGAAAACAAACACATTAGCCTGCCATTCTATGACTCACTGCCCTTCACATCGACAACAAATGTTAGCGCTGCCAAGCTTTTTCCTGTCCGCCATGCCTCGCCCTTCCTCGGTTCTTGCTGCCATCCCTTTGCTATCTCGCTTTCAACTTTTAACCCTCTGTGCTGGAAGCTGAATGAGGCAGAGGCCGACTGACCTTATTGTTTCCACAGACCAGGTCCAGACTTTATTATATCTATTAAATATGTTTTTGTGCACATTGTTTAGCATGACGAGGCCTCAGTCCAGCTGGTTGCTCATATCTCAAACAAAGTGAGTGATCGTTAATGAAATTGCTTAAATTATAGAGCAATCCTTTCTCCAAAACAAAATAATGAGGCAAATAGGCAATCAATAGATTGCTCTTTGTGGAAAGATAAATCAACCTGATACGTACCAGGCTGTAGATGACCTCTTATTAATCAAACCTCAGCAACATGTAACATGCAACAATGACATGGACAATCACAACTCTATAATTGATAAGTATTTTAGGATCTGTAGGACCTCTTCAGTTTTAATCTTGTGTGATTATGCTGATCTACAGTCAGGTTTTTCTGGATGTTCAGCCGTGTTTATGTGATTGGTTGCCCTTAGTTGGCTATTGCCTTCTGCCCCAGAATTAGCTAACACTGAAGTCCTCAGTATACTTAAAACAAAGTGCTTGTCAGATTGTCTACCAGCGTCTGAAACCCATTTTCCAACAGCAGAAGAGGGAGGGCTGTCTGTGACAATTTAACCCACTTTTTACAGCGATTGGCAAGGTGTGCAGAGGTGTGACAATAGGCGAGGTTCGAAATCCTCTCTCAAGATCTCTTTTTTTTATTCTTCACAAAACTAATTCCTTCACTTTCCATGTGAGCAAACAAGTGCAACACCATGGATGCCATTGAGAAGGGACTGACCGAAAGTGTGCTCCCTTAGTCCCAGTTGTATGATTGGAGTATTGAGACTATAAAAACATGCAAAAGACACAGAGTTCTTGGAGAGAGATCAGGGAGGTCGTGGGATGCAGCCAGGAGGAGGCTTTTCATCTCTGCCTTATGTTATTGCCAGTCGGAACAGGTATAAAAACTTTTTCCTTCAGATGTGGTCAAAGCTCACATCATACGACCTATCTTGTTTCAAGCAAACTTAATCCCAACCGTGGCCCTAACCTTAACCATAACTATCTATAAGGCATTTCATTATGGTATATGGTATGGCATTATTATTGGTAGAGTTTGGTGGGAGTAGTGCACGGCCTGGGTAGAAGTGCCGTTTGGGAAACTCATTAAAAAAAAAGCCACATATCCATGTGCCAGCTTCAGTTTGTGGGATATTGTGACCTTTTTTAAACTCTGAAAACAACAAAACATTCTTTCATAACCATAATCTTCCCAGTATTTCCACAATACAATCGCTAATCTCTTCCCAACTTTTAAAACGACCCCATGCACAGGTCCTAAGGGCTGATTTTAATTCAGTGATAGGCTCAGTCAAAGTCATACACAAACACTCTGGCTAAATAGTCTAATCTATTGAAAAAATGTCCTATCTGGAGACTAATAACTTACACAAGACGATGTAGGCCAACATTTTTCTAGCATGTTAATCTGAAAATATAAAACTTTCTGATTAAGAGGTCACTATGTTATCATAGAAAACATACATGTGTAATCACACAGTCTATGTGCTATCAGGCCTCTCTGTCTTGTGTCACGGCAGCCGTGGTTTCACATGATTCAGAGCTGATAACTGACCATGTCAACTCCCATATATAAAAACATTGGCTGCATTTGCAATTAGGTATGTATGTGATTATCTTTGGGTAAATATTGTAATATGGCCATTGATACCATGTGACCTGCACTTGTAGGCTTACCCACAGATTTGATAAAAGTTAGGCCTTACAGTATAGTGAAGCTGTTCCTATGCTTTTGTTTTTTACATCATGAGACTGCAATAAAACAGACTTTCCCATAATTATATGTTATATGATGATAGCTATGGTGGCAGTCAGTGTGTGCAGCATCCTATACGTTATTTGTCAGACAACATGTTTAACAGTATGAAAACTGTTTGTACTACGTGAATTGTCTCAGTGTTCTTGTATGAAGGAGACTAAAGTTGGCTAATGCTGTAATTCTGGCAGAGGTATACCAATGCTGCACTGCCTTAAATGGGTAACAGAGACCCAGACCTGTGCTTTACTACAACATGGCTCTGATTAAGACCAGATTGGTCTGCCTGTGGTTGGTTCTGAGCCACAGCCAATTCCTACTCAGGGACAAGACTGTTAACGTTGTGGTATGAATGCATCTATGTTAATCTCTCTCCCCCTTCAGCCACTTAAATCTGCTTTAGTGGGGATCCAGCAGAGCTCCTATCATTGCCAAATGGCTGGACAGAATATTGGTAATGAAACCTGGCATTAAGAAATCAATGTCAAAGAAGACACAAGAATTAATGGAGGATTGACATATGGACGTCGAAGGATGCATTTTTTTCCTATCCCGTTATCTGAAGATCATGAGTTGTTTTCTCATGATAATTGGTTAGGAAAACAAAGGTATTTTTTCAAGACAGCAGGATAATTATCTAGTTATGAATATTGTTATCTCAAGATAACAAGGTAATTTTATAATTTCATACTTTTGGCTCAAGGGATGGCAATGTCGGTGGGACGGATGGATTGCCTTGTAATTTTGTACAGACATTCGTGGTCCCCAGAGGATGAATCCTATCTTGACAAAACAACTTTGTTATCCTGAGATAACGAGAAAATGTAAAGATTATTGATATCAGGGCAACCAGGCCTACAGCCAACTTATTTTTCTCACATTCTTGCTTATAGATTATTCAACAGCATTTAGACAAACTCTCACAGACATGTCTTCCAGTTTTTGCACCATTATGAGTCCCTTCATGTCTCATCTGCAGTCCTGGTTACAGCAGTTTAACTTTGTGTCATCAGGTGGTTTGAGGAGAACCATCTGCAGCTCAATGTCAGTATCACACAGGCTGCAACATGGCAAGAATCCATCACACCTGTCCTGTTGTGATAATAAGTGTTTATATTATTTTGTCTTTATGTTTACCTTCTAGTTTTTTCCACACAATTTCTTAACAAGCAATACTAAAGTCTCTTCTCTTCTTTCAGTGCTTTGAGGTTTTCCCTCCATGTTTAGGAAATGATGTTTCTCTGCTACCATCTCGTGGCCAAAATGAAAATTTAATTTTCTTGGGCGAAAAGCAAATTGGGGAAACAAAACACAAAGTACTAGCTTAGTTCACAAAACACATTGGTAATAACCAGTTAGGCCAACAGCATTTGAGTTGAATAGGTAAGGATAGAATAAAATGGTTGGCTTGGCTCAGAAATGTTACCAAGGCACAATTAACTTGGCTACAACTTTACCTAAATATTTACTTTTAGTCCTTTGTGTTATTCTTAGTTAGCCCTGCAGTATCTGGCTTCTCCTCTGCTCACATCTCTTGTCTTATAGCATTAATGTTGTTTATTTAGTTTTAAAGACTGCATTACAATAAAATGTTTTTTACTTTTTTTGCTGAGAAAAAAACACTGGAAGCTTCTGTCTGCTTGGACATCATCACAATCCAAATAACTCCGACCAAAGTACCTAATATATTAAGTTAACCTGCAGTATATTGCCTCATATTGTATATCTTTTTTTTTTATAGAAGAACAAACAACAATGTAAATGAAAACCATCAACTGTATATAATATAAACTATAAAACAATACAGGTAATATAGAACATAATATATATTCAGTATCCCACTACACCAAGGGTCTATTTCAATAACACTAAATTAAAATAAGGAGAACACAACAATCAACAGTAAACACAAAAAATAGAGTAGAATACTATGAAAATTAAAAACTTTTTTTTTTAAATGAAATCAGTGAATAAATAAAATACAGTACAGTAAAGATACATGGTTTATATATCAAAATATTTAAACAAAGCTATGATCTTTTTGTTTTCAATTGACTATTATAGATTGTTTTTGAAATGTGAAGTCTATTAACAAATATATGCAGCTTTGCTTAGGAATAACAAACTTTGCAAATAATATGAAAAAGAAATCCAGTCGGTTTTCTTGCATTTCTATAGCAACAAATTATATCACAAGTTATAAATGCAGCAATTATATCAAAAGAAAGTGTTGGATTAATTCCATAAAAGTTAGCAGCTTCGCGTACTGATGCTGTCGCTCTTTGCTAGCCGTAGTTTACGTCATCAAAACAAGCCGACCTGAGCAGCATGGAGGAACCATCTCACTGATGAATTTTTGACCTTCTAAAATTATTCCCTTCAAGTAGTTTCGGTGAGTTTATTCTTTACATCCCACCTTCAGTGTTTATATGTGTAAATATCAAATAAAGTAGGTGTAGCTTGTAATGCCTGCTTTTGAATGAACGCGGTTGTGAAGTTAAAACCAACGTTAGCAGCAGCAAGGCTACCTTTGTAGCCCCCGTTTGTCTTCACGTCATCCTCCTTTTATAATCTGAATCTGCATAGATAACAGTAATGTAATTATTAATGCAGAAGTCTCCGTTTTACATTGATGTGAATATCGATTATGTAATAATCAGTGCAAAGGTTGAAAATGTTAACGTTTTTCTTTGGTTAGCACAAACGAGCTAACTGTGACTGTTACCTTTTAACTATTTATCTATTCAACGAAATGGCAATAAATTAAAGTGTGATAGAGGCCAGTTATTGTGATATCGTGACATTTGGTTTACGAAGTCAGCTGATCATCATGTGTCAGATAATGGCTGGGGAAAAATGCTAATTTTTCTTGGTCTTCTGTACCACAGGGTTGAATAGAGATTTCCAGAATGTCGGTCAAGCATGCATCAGTCCATGCGAAATGGATCATCGGCAAAGTAATAGGGACCAAGATGTACAAAACTGCCAAAGTGAGAGTCACAAGGCTGGTGCTGGACCCTTACCTGCTCAAGGTGAACCTCCAACAATGTTCATTCACTGCTGATGCATACAGGAAGGACAGTTGGCATGGAGGTTACATAGCCTACTTTCCAAACAAGGGAATACCAAGAATAATGTCATTGGGTTACTCCTCAATCATGTCTACCTGACGTTTTACTCTGTCACATAAAAACACATACCTTTCACACATGAGGTTAGGGCTGGGTACTGAAATTTTATAATACTTGTGCCATTATGACACCTGAGTTTTGTTACCAATGCCAAAACCTTTTTTTAGTGCCTTAGTTTGAGAACTAGAGATCTATTTTCCAACAAAACTCTTTTTTTCATTCAGCAAAATATGCCAAATGTCTCTGTGCAGCAGTGTAATATGTTGTCATAACTCAAGCAGCTGTACAAGAACTTTGCCTAAAGAAATGAATAAGATTAGAAGTAATATTGGGAAAAAGTATGAACATATGTTTGGCTGCAAGAGAACACTTAGGAGATTGAGAGGAGATATTTGATATGCTTCAAGTTCCACACAACAACCACCATGGCAGCTACAGCTACCATTACTGTTAACAAGACTACTACTGTGTCTCATCACATAGTTTTCTGACCTGCACATTTTCTCTTGAAGAGATAACACTTGAAAACATGGTCATCATCATTTTCAGATCGGTGATTGATTGCTGTACAATGACTACGTATTTAAATAAGTCTAATGTTGTCTTTTCTTCCCCATAGTACTACAACAAGAGGAAGACCTACTTTGCCCATGATGCTTTGCGACAGTGCACTGTGGGAGATATCGTCCTCCTCAAGGCCCTGCCTGAGCCCAGGTCCAAACATGTGAAGCATGAACTGTCTGAGATAGTGTATAAAGTCGGCCAGGTGGTCGACCCACTGACAGGAAAGAGAGTTGCAGGAACTGAGTTTGTGGAGCCCCTGACTGACCTTCCTCTCGGCCTGGAAGAGGACACGACATTATCAGAAAAGCTGCAGGAGCTCAACATCTCTGCCGTCTCCAGTGGAGCCGATTCCCCGCCAGCACAAACTCCCACTTCATGATAGAAAACTGCAGTCTTTTATGCAGTCATGTTTCCTTAAATGTCACTCTGCAATTACGTTTCTGTTTCAGGTGTTCATGTAAATATAAATCTTTGCTACCTGCTCAGGTAGTTTTGAATTAAAGACACATTTCTGAGGAATTTACAATAAAATGACAATGAGAACGCATGGTGTCATTCACAAACATGTATGCATGGTGCCCATACCTGTTTACTGTCATTCCAAAGATCTATGTTTGAAAGACATTCAAATATTGCTACTTATTATAGGGTGCATATGCAAAAGCATTTTTAATCAATATCAGTCATTGGTGCATTATTTACCTGGCATTGTGAATATGTATGCTTTAATTTACAAACACTGTAAACACGATGTTCATATAGTTTATCCATTCATTGAAATGTGCATGCGTGTATGTTGATGCACCAACAGTGCACTGAATGAAAATGTAACAGTATTTGGGTCAATCTTTTATTTTCAAGCCTGTGTAAGTTATATTTAGAACGAAAAAAGTTATATTTAGAAATCGAAGGAAAATAGAAGTTAACAACAGAGATATGTTTTGGTCAGGTGTATTGTTAAAAAAGCCTAAAAGACCCATGAGAAATTAACCAAAACAACAAGAAAGGTGTTGTCAACTCTATGTTAATCAAGAGCAAGTGGAAAATCTAGGTTACGGTTGTGCTTAATCAACTGCTGTAATTTTAACCACTCCGTGTGCATTATCATCAGGTCCCCTAGGTATCAAATTAACCACACAGCTTTAACTGACCCCGGTACATAAAGTAAACATGGGGTTACGTTATTGTAAGTAACGTCAGCTCCACCTGGAACAGCCCGGACTGCGGCTGCAGCCGTATCTAACAACCTCCAACTGACATCAGCTTTCAGGGGAAAGATGGCGACCCGAGTCCTTCAAAGAGTGGGCAAAGGCCTTAAACAGACGAAATATGGGCTTCAGGCGAACGGACAGGTCACGGTTGTCGTAAGGTTGGAGTTTCGCAAATTGAATTTTCCAATGCAGATGTAGAAATGCTACTTGTTGGCTTCAGTAGAGTCGACACCAATGACAAAGTCCGGTATGCTAGGTGGCTAAGCTAACGCTAACGTAGGCACGTTGGCTACGTTTAGATCTCCCTGTAACGTAGCTAGCATTAGCCCTCTAGCTCTAAACTTGCTAACTTTCTGCTAAGGCTAATTATTACCCTACCCTACCGAATTAAAAAGTTGTGAAGCAACTTGTGTTGGCACTCCTTCCATACTTCATACTTTGGTGCGTATAGTTATAGTTGCCATGTGCAGAAATACAAAATCACAACTGAGTTTCTGTCACTCAAACAGAATTCAACTTCAAGGTCAAAATGCAATGAATCGCTGCACAGCAGTACTTGTTTTGATTAGTGGATGACACAGTTTCTTGCTGCGGCAGGTGTGTGTCTTAAACCAAACTGATGTAAAACTGTTAACAACTGTTGCGAAGTATATAAAGTTAAAGTAAAATGTGACAGCTTTGAATGCACTGTGTAAAGTAATGGTTGTGTTTGCCTTAGCTGGCAAATGTCAGAGGACAACTTCCTGATAAACAACAGTAACGATTGCATGGAGTGCTTTTTGGCACTTTTAAATTAAGTTTAATATCAGAAACCGACATATTATACATGTGGGATGGCTGCTTAGGAGTCCCTGTAGACTAATCCTCTGATTATGTGCAGTATGTACAGCTTATCGGCGTCTCTGCTGCTGGCCTCTGAGCTGGAGTTTCTTTGCAAAGAATGAGTTGGATAGTCTAAAAAGATTTGTACAGAGTTCTTAGTTTGCTTCAGCCATCATTGACTAGTATACAAGTGCATTTACACTAATATCAGTCTTATTAAGAGGCACAAGGCAGTAGTTTGTTTATATTGCGCATTTCATCACAGGTAAACTCTGTGTGCTTTACATTAAAGACATACCAGTAATATAGAGAAGTATAACTTGACCAATACTGGATTTTTGAGGCTAACATCGATTAGAGAGGATTAAAAATCCTTAACAATATATAGATCAGTGTGAGTTTTTTAACATAAACATAGAGCATTAACAAACCTTTAGGATAAAGATTTCTTAAATTTGCTTATTAAAGAATTGTGACCAACATATGCACTGAGCAGGACATTTTTAAGTTGAAAAATAAACACAGTGGACAAATTATGTAATGGAGACACAGTTTCTAAATTACCTCAAACAGATCTTTGGAATTACTATACTGAAATTTCTTTCTTTTTCTGACATTGGCCAACATATAAATCGATATCTGCAATAAGCTAATATCTGGTGATATGTTGGTCCAGCTCTATACAGAAGAATATAATAAACTACAAAAAGATGCAGCATTAACAAAAGAAGAAAGAATAAAAGAGAAAAACACCCACTCACCAAAAGGCGGTAAAAGGCCCCAGACACACTCATATAGTAACTAATCATAACCCTGAGAAAGTTTTAACTTTGCTTTTGAACTCAGACACAGTTGTGACAGATCTCAGGTCATCAGGCAGTTTGTTCCACAGAATAACTGAGAGCACTGTCACCAGATCAGCTTCAGTTAGAAAACCACCCGATGACCTGAGATGTCCGTCTGGACTACAGTCAGTGAGCAGGCCAGAAGTGTACTGAGGAGCCAAACCATTAAGTGCTTACAGAATTACAGTAGAGTACAGGTTGTATGTGCCGGTTGTATCCAACATTTGTGTTTTGTGTCTCCACAGGAGCCTCTCAGGTTTCCGTGAAGACAGCTGGTTCAAGTCTCTGTTTGTTAGGAAGGTCGACCCCCGAAAAGACGCTCACTCTCATCTGCTCGCCAAGAAGGAAGACAACAATCTGTACAAAATACAGTGTATGTGTTGATTATGACTTACTGTAACTAAAGATTACCCTGACTGCATGTTTTTCACTGTTTTAAGATGGATTTAAAAAGGTTTTTCTCCTAGAATAATTTTATGAAATCTATTAGACGGTGTAGTATCCACTCAATGTTTTATTGTTTCCCTGCAGTTCACAATGTCAAGCCTGAGTGCCTTGATGCTTATAATGAACTTTGGTAAGTAGTCTCTGTTTCTTAATTGACGTCATTCAGATGCCCTGTCAAAGCGCTGGTTTTGTAAATCTTTTGCTCTTTTACACTGTGTGTGTGTGTGTATCTTTTAGTGAGAACGTCTTGCCTTCGATTCACGCTGACCCTGAATACCCTTGTGAGCTTGTGGGCACCTGGAACACATGGTACGGAGAGCAGGATCAGGCAGGTGAGAGCACGCATCAAGCTCCATGCCTGAAGGTTACCGTACACATGTGCAAGTGATAAACCTGCCTGTGAACGGCATTTGACTGATTGGTTGATCAATCAGGTAGTCTAAATAAAACATTAACTTATCAAGAGAGAAAACATTATTTGAAAAACACAGACAAGCTAGTAGTGCTCAAAGGATAAGACGGTTAATCAATCAACACATAATTAATTGACAACAATAATCTATCATACATATAAGTGATTTAACAAGTAAAAAAAGTGTGATGATTTGTTGCTTCTTTCTATTCTGTATCATTGTAAATTGAACATTTCTGGGCTTTGAAGTGATGTTTGGACCACACAAGTAGTTTAGAGATATACTCTTGGGCTCAGGAAAACTGTAAAACATTAATTGATTAGTTGAAATAAATAATCAGCAGATTAATTGATAATGAAAACTATTGTTAGTTTCAGCCCTACAAGATACTTTCCCAAATTATTTGAACACCTGATTGAGGTGATTATATAAGACAATCACATGAATCAAGGCTAATATTATGATATGTACATTATTTTTATATTAAATAAAGTTTTAAAGTTGGACTGCATTGAAACAGTCAGAAATAAGTCACCTTGAAAATGTATCTCATTATGTCACAGACCTGCAAAGGATACTCCTCCTTTCAGTTTGCTGCTGCTGATGGTGAGCAGAGTCATGTGTAGAGGATTTTGACTCTTAAGGATGTAAAGACAGACATTTGAGAATATTGCAGTTTCTCTCCTCCCCGGTGACACAAACTGGCGCTTTGACAGCTTTTATCTTTTAGTTAATTATAGCCGTGACTGTATTGCGACTTTTCCTGGCTGCTGTCCATTTTGTCCTTGTGGTGACATTTATCATTCCTCATTTATCTACCTCTAATGTTACAGCACAGTAAAACTGGCAACCTCAACAATATCCAGTTCTATGCTCTGAGAGATTTTGTTTCATACTGTAGGAAACATGGTGTCATGTTTAGTCCTGTAAAATTAGCAGTTTTCATAATTGATATCTTTATTTAGTTGTTAATTTGATCACTGGATCAGGTTTGGCTGATACTATCTCGTGTGTGATAGCAGAGTAAATGCTTCTCGTTTTCATTTATACTAAAATACTAAATTACTAAATGTGAATATATGAGAGCAGTTTTTTTTTTTTTTTACCGCAGCATTTTTCAGTCTGAATCTCACATTTTACCAGTTGTAACTACAGCGGTAAGATGATGTGATTTTTGGAAACTGACTAGAGATTCGTGGTTGATACACTGGATCTCCTCATGCCAGCTCAGATCACAGGTGGTCTAGAGAGATGACGATAATTAAACTACAGGTGTTAATGTAAAAGAAATACAGACACACCGAGATCTATTCGAGAGCTGCATTATTTTTGGCTCTTCTGCTCCTTCTATTCTAGTTCACCTGTGGAGATATCGGGGAGGATACCCGGCTCTCACCGAAGTCATGAACAAACTCAGGCAGAATAAGGTAACGGGTGCTCGGATTAGTTCAGTTTACTGGCAGTTGGTGACCCGTAGGCCAGCGTTTCTGGCACTGCACCCCTCAAATTAGATCCACAGACCATTTCTCCACCCATGTGTTTCACCATCTTTATCTGTGATTCCAGCTGTTTGGTGTGATTGTAATTTTGGTGCAATTATTTTTAAAGCTTATTTACAGAAATGCAATGGTATACTGTAAAATAAGGTAAGTGCAGTTAATGGACCCAATCCTGCCTTTTGTTTAGTCAGTTTGTCTGAAATTTTACCATAAATTAACTTTTAGAGACTTTTAGAACATAACCTTGTTCAGAATGAAAATAAGTACAATATTTGTAAAGTGCACAATTTAAAACGATTTCAGGTGTGTTGCCCACATTGATGTTATTCATTAAGTGTGCACTAACTATTTAAAATTAAGCTGTTATTGATCACAAACAAACATATTAGTGAGGTACAATAGCCTGAACATTACAATTTCCAATTGCACATTCCCACATACATTTTAGGCAGTTAACACAGTAACTCAGATTTCTCAAGAGCTTGTGGAAGGATTTATTCACAGGTATTCCAACTAAATATATTAGATAAAACGAGGCGATTTTTTTGTGTTGGAACTGGATGCAAACCTCCCAAAACAGATGACAGAGATTTTGTTCCACACAACCATGAGTGCTCTCTATCTCTGTTCCACATTGCCACAGTTATTATTACACCTCATCATGAGAACAGGTGATTTGTTGTTCCAAGTGTATGAAATGTTAATGCGCTTAAATGGTCTTATCTCAGTTGGTGTGCTGCCACCAGGCTAGCTGACTTTAATGTCTTGATCTGTCCTGCTATCTGACCAGAGTTTTGATATTTTTTAATTAGAGTTGTTTGGAGTTGGTGGGCTGAGCCAGATTTACTGAGTAATGTGGTACTTTGTGTTTACGTTTGTCGTTGCTGTAGGAGTTTACGGACTACAGGCAAGAGAGGGGGAAGATGCTGCTGTCTCGTAGGAACCAGCTGCTGCTGGAGTTCAGTTTCTGGAACGAACCTGTCCCTCGTCCAGGACCCAACATCTATGAGCTCCGATCATACCAACTCAGGGTAACTCTGTCTCTTACATAGTACATTTACCAGTCAGTGAACAGTCAGACAACTTATTTTCCACATCTCTCCACTCTTCACATTCTTATTTCAGCCAGGGACGATGATCGAGTGGGGAAATTACTGGTAAGGCATCTTTCTTTATCTTCTTTTTTTTAATTTTTTTTTATTTTTATTTTTTTTTAGTTTTTTTTAGTTCTAGTATCAGAAAGTCATCAAATTGGATTCATTTTGACAGTTAATCTGAGAAGCTCATAAGCTTTCTCTCTTTTTTTGTGATTGTAGATCTACTCTTATTATGTACCATTTAAAATTTCCTCACCACTATTTTATTGGTTTTACAGATTGTAGCAGATGAATATGAGTCAACGGTACTTTCTTGCTACACAATCTATGCATGACTCCTAAGCATGACTAGATACATCACACACCATTTCTAAATCTCAAGCATAATTGACCTATTGACTTTGTATTTAATATATGTACATATCTAATTAAATTGATCATGACTGGGAAATTTGCCTGTTTGAGTAAAACCAAACATGCTGGGAGGTTAATACAATTCTGAGCTTGTAACATCAAAATTTGATGTTTTGATTTGAAAGAAATTGTTGGGATATCAGTGAATGTCAGTTTCATTTGAACTTTAAAACCTACAAATTTGTGCTGGTGGTTTTATCGGCACAACCCTCCAATAACAAGCTGTTAGTGTTTTTTTTTAATCATGTCACATAACTCTGGTGCTCTGCAGGGCGCGTGCTATTGAGATTCGCCAGCAGAACCACGAGGCGGTGGGAGGCTTTTTCTCACAGATTGGAAGTCTGTACACGGTTCACCACTTATGGGGTGAGCAGTGTTTCCAAGTTTAATGAACTGTGCAGCAGCATGAAAAAGTTCAATTATATTATTAAGGACATTTCCAAATGCATCACTGTATTGCAAATAATTACACAAATGTGTTTATAATATACTTACCAGTTTACTAGGTGCATCTTTGTTGTATCAGTGTTACTATTCAGGAAATATGTTACATGCTTTTTAGGTCATGGAATTGATCTATATAACTTATTTAAAAGGTTTCAGCACTTTTCTAAGAGTGGACACTTAAACGTGGATTTGAGTAAAAACTGCATGTAACCATTTAAACTAAACAATATATTTATTTAATTTTTTCTTCCAGCTTATAAAGACCTTCAGTCCAGAGAAAACATCAGAAATGCAGCCTGGCAGCGTGATGGCTGGGATGAGGTTGTTTATTACACAGGTAAGTCTTAGTCTGCTGTCTTATCTCTCGTCTCTTTAGCTTTCTGATAGCGCTGGACAATATTATCAAATATCAACTTTTAGTGGAATCATATCATGATATGATTTTAACATGTTATCAATTCTGTTGTCAAAGTTAATGATTCCAAGCAAAATGTAATTAAAAACTGACAAAGTAATGTTAGTGAGGTTTTTATGTTACACAGTTAATGTGCTGCAAGTCATGTATACATGACATAGATGTTTCTATATACAGTTAAACAAAGGATTTAATCAATAATATTTAATCAGGTCATTATTCTCACTGACATTACTAAACAATCTTGGCATTTAGGAAGTTTTCAGCCCTCACTAAACATTTGATTCTAATATGATTCCAATCACAAATCATGAAATATTGACCAAATTAAATGAGATTATAAGGGTGAAAACTCACATAGGTTGTTGATTTGTCCAGGTTACTACAGTGCATGTAAACACATTGATTTTCTACATAACCTGATTACCCCCAGTAACACGTTTTTTTTTTTAGTTTTTTGTGCGTGTAAACATACTGCATGCCACAGTTGCTAAGACTGTTGTTTCTTCTTCTTTGTCCCACAGTCCCTCTTATTCAGCACATGGAATCTAGAATAATGATTCCCATGAAGACTTCGCCCCTGAAGTAACAACAAACACCGGGGGAACCTCTCAACAGCCGCTGCAACTACCACACTGATCTGTAGAGAGTGTAACCAACCGTCGGAGCATGCACTGCCAGGGATATCTGCATAACATCAACACGTTGTTTCAGCTTTTGTTTTCTTTTTGCTCTTTGTTTCTTTACTCCCCTTTTTTTGTGCACCTAGAATGTCTTATTTCAGATGATGAGGTTAAAATGATTATCACTATACTGTATCTGTTACAGCAGTTACTGTGTTACTGATCCATTAATGCGGCTTGTGTAGACAAACTATGGTTTGATGCGCTCCTCCTCTTCACTGTCTCGTCATTTAAAGGGTCAGATTTTAAATGGCTTGTCTTGTTTTTTTATGATGAGATAAAACCTTTCATCACTGTTTGAGTGTTGAGTGAGATACCAGGGAGAGATGTGAATCAAACATTTAGCAGTTCTAGTGCTGGTCACAGGGGCTGAAAATGTCTTAAGGTCTTTTATAAAAATGTGTTACAAAAAGAAAACTTAACATGACTTGCAAGCCCTGTTGCACTAAATAACAAATCAAAACAAAACTAACTGCCTCCAGTATCTCACAACAAAAACACAGCGTCCAGAGCTCACAGTTCACTATCAGTATGTTTTGAATAAGCTTCTTTAAATGTTCAGTGGTACAGGTGATGGTCAGTTTTACATAGAGGAGCATGCTGTTTACAAATTAGTGTTTTGTAATGGACAATGAAGCTGATTGTCAGAGATAGTGGCCTGTGTTGTATGGCCACAGTCAGAATCCAGCCTTGTGTTCAGTAAAACTTCCTCCAGAAAATGTGACTTCATGTTTACATGACTTTGATCCAGCCAACTGATTACTGCATGTGCCAGTAATTTGTTTCACAGTCAGTTGGATGGATGAAAGGATTCATAAGGACACTGTTATGAAGACAAAAATTGAAGTTCACAAACACACCGCAGAGCGTCACACTGGTCAGAACAGGAAGCTAGACTTTGATTTAGACAACACCGTCTTTTTCATTCCCGCTGGATACATGAATATAGTGTCCAGTTCATGGGGTGAAGTTGTGCTGAATCCCCCTGAAGGAATAATTTTCCCTGTTTGCGTCTCCTCTGTTAAACTGACCACACCTGCAGATTATTTTCTAACTTTAACATCATGATACCTCTGTCTCTTCCAGCTGTGGGGAGGGGGAACAAAATGACTCAAATGATTAGAAGTTATTTTTGATTTCCGCACAACTAATCTGTAGCTACAAACTGCTGGTTTGGCCTGTTCCTGTATCAAGCAATTAATGCCAACTGGTTGATTGTGTGCTCTAACTGAGATTAATGTTTTTTTTTAAATGGTCAGACTGTAGATATACATAGTGGGCTTACTGACCAAGCCAGAGATATGGTCAAGCCTGTATCTGTAAATGAAGTGGGGTTGTTATATTAATAAACAAGTGGACAGGAGAGGAGTAATATCTCAATGTGGTAAATGCGAATGCAGTGCTTTAATAAGATTAGTTGTACATATTGAATTAAAATTCTGATGAAAATAGAAAAAGAAAGTATTGGACTCCTTTTATCATGTATTGTTGGAAATGATAGTATTGGAGTAACTTAATAGATCGTGTCTTTAGCTTTCAGTATGTCCCAAGTTCTTGATGTTGGTTCTGCATTGATCATCTATCCATCCATGGCAGAAAAAATAGAACATTCCCGTTTCTTGTGTAGGACTGATATACCCAGAAGTATATTATTAATATATATGAATAAGCAGCCCACTTCCTTGCATCAGAATGAATAGGCAGAAATACCACACACAGTAAACATACCAAGAAGCAAAAACCTTGGAGTGTTTGGAGACACTCTTTATAGTGGCAAAGTTTTGCTGACTTAAAATAGTAGGACGTTTATATCAAATCATCCGAAGTGCTCTATTTTCATATCGGACGCTCGCAAAGCTGACGTAACTTGCCCAGTCGGCTTGTCGCCCAGGGTGTGACTTATGCTGCCTTCAGTGTATATCGGAAATCTCAAAACCCCTAAAGCGCACATGATCAACAAGGTGACGATCATAGATATAGAAACGTTATAAAACATGTCTATATCTGGTGGTGATCACTAGTTATATTCTGGACTTATTTGCTTTGTGTTTCCACTGATTTGTCATGAAAATGATGTGCATAATCTATTATATGCAAAAAAAACAAAAAACTGACAAGCTAATTGAACAAATTTAACTTTAATAAAACAGCGACTTGTGGGCATTAGTACCAGGAGTTTGATGTAATATTTAGCCCTTACATCAACCACTGTGTAGAAACATTGATAATAAGAAAACTGGTCTCTTTTTTTACCCTGAGTTTTTACTAATGTTGCTTTCACGTCTCTTTTGGGGGTCTCCTTACTCCCCCATTATTGCAATCACTTGTAACCGGATCACTCACGATTCATTTTGTGCTAATGTAAACGGATGGTTTGAAGCTTTCTAAAAAACATTTCCGAGCATAGACGGCTTACGTAAAGGCAGCACGAGAACACGTGTTGGAGCCTTCTGGAAACAGACTCTCCTTTCGAGAGCGCCCGAGCCCGACCAGTGGTACTTTTTACTTTTACTTCGCTGGTTGTGCTGCTTCGCCATGGCTGCCGTGAAAGCTCTGAACCCAAAAGCAGAGGTGGCCAGGGCCCAGGCTGCCCTGGCGGTTAACATCAGTGCCGCCCGGGGGCTTCAGGATGTGCTGAAAAGTAACCTGGGACCGAAGGGGACCATGAAAATGTGAGTGCCGCTGGAGCCCTTTGTGCAGTGCAGCACGCGTGCTAAGCTAACTTTGCTAAGTAGCTAACGTTAGCTGCAATTCACCGGTAGACTGTGCGCATGTAGCATTATAGTCATTCCGCTGCCAATTGATTCTGCATTTATTTGAAAGTTGGAAAGCCTCTCCTGTGTATTAGTCATCCTCCGCCACAAATCACAATTTAGGCCTCCACTTGCCAAACGGTTAACGGATTTTCCCGGCGCACGTTGCCCTGCCCAGTCATCGTCACGATCCGTTTTGACAACCACCAAGCTAACGTTAGCATGTTAGCATCGGTCGGTTAGCAGCTTACGCTAAGCCTAAGATCGTCAGAATCAATCTCAATTATGACTCTGAATCAAAAAGTGTATGTTAACGTAGCTTAATCGCACATTAATAGGGATAAATGAGCGAATGAATGACTTGGTCACCGGTAACCAAGCTAACGGTAGTTATTCTGCGCCAGGAGGATTATTTCAGGAAGTTTAGGCAGACAGCAAGCAGTTACTGTATAATTTGTCAGTTAGTGAGCAGACTTTGGACAAGGCATGACTGACTGAAAACTTTTACTTTTCTTGACTAACTGTTGACCAACAGTGTCTAAGCCAGCTGTAGGTTGTAGTGAACCAGCTTTTGCTTTGCTCAGTTAACATTAACCCTCCCCTGCCTGTTTGGGTCCGCAGGCTGGTGTCTGGTGCAGGAGACATAAAGCTGACCAAAGATGGAAACGTCTTGTTACATGAGATGGTAAGGAAGTGCTGAGCTGTGAAATGGCACCTTTTTTCTGTCCAACTGTGTTGTCCTTATTGTACTGCTTTCTTCATTGTTAAAGAGTGACCACACCCCTAATGATGTGGATGCCATGTAAGCCTGAGTGAATATGTTTAGCACATTCCCATATCAAAAGAATCAATAATTAACTGTTACATATATGCTTAACTAACTATCTAATAGGGCTGGAAACCTCAATACTTTATTATTTTTGTCTAAAATATGTCCGAAGCACAGAGTATTGAAAACTGTCAAGTACTGACAGCTGGCATTGAGTACCTGGACAGAATTTCTTTTGGATTTTAATCTTGTTTACCTAATAAGACACTGAAATCACAATTTTGCCATTAAACTTTTTGTTTTTTGGATTATTTGTTGATTATGTGCCCATGTGCTATGGACCCTAACCTCTCAGCGACCGGCCGCCCAATTCTGCCAATCTTGTATAAATGTGTATATAAATTAAGCAACGTTCTTGTTTGCTACTTGTGTTTGCACAACATTTAATTTTTGAGGCTTCTTTGTTGAATGAAAAGAGTTTTTGTAGAACAACATGTTTATATTTGTCAGAGTAAGGTATCATTGTGCTACCTAATAGGGCACAAAACAGCTAATTTATAACAGGATATATTGGTGAAAGTTATCAGCATTAAATCTTACACCCTCAGTTTCAAAGTGCCTTCCATAATCAACATGCTTATTTTTGCTTGTTTTTTATGTTGCACTGTGTTTTCTAAATCTTTTCCGTACTCGTTCCCTCTCAGCAAATTCAGCACCCGACAGCGTCACTCATTGCGAAGGTTGCCACGGCGCAGGATGACATCACAGGAGACGGAACCACCTCCAACGTCCTCATCATCGGTGAACTGCTGAAGCAGGCGGACCTCTACGTGTCAGAGGTAAAAGAGTCATAGGCCTGTCTAATGTAATGGATGGTTTTTTTTCTGTATTTTTTTGGTATTTGGAACTGGGTATATTTTCCTCCCATAACTCCCATTGATTTCCTGCTGCAGGGTCTTCATCCAAGAATCATTGCAGAGGGCTTTGAGGCGGCGAAAGAGAAAGCCTTGGCTGCTCTGGAGGAGGTAAAGGTGACTCGAGAAATGGACAGAGAGACCCTCATCAACGTAGCGCGCACCTCCCTCAGGACCAAGGTCCACACAGAGCTGGCAGACCTGCTCACTGAGGTGAGACATGAGGGAATGGAGCTCAGCATAGGCAGAGCTGAGGGTCAGCAGTTTACCGATGGCTCCAAACAATGATCTTCTTCTTGGTTATTGTTACTCATAGTAGACTAGTTTATCCATTTTGGCTGTAAAATGTCAAATTATGACAGATGTCTCTGTCATATAACCCCAGACAAGCAGCTCTTTGCCTTTTGTGAAGATGTCACCAATATATTTAGTGCTCAGTAAATGGTCTAAGTGATACATTTTCAACACTGTAATTGATATTTCTATCAAGGGACTAATGAGTTTTAGCACTATACATCTGGGCGTGGGTATTAGCTGACAGTTGGTGCTGGGTGCAGATAGTTAGGGAGTGCAGAAGTTTAATTTTTCCAATCTTAAAAAGTCCCATGGTAGTGAGATAATTATTTCCTGTCATAATTTTTTCAATGGTTGCTGTGATGATTGTCTGCAGGCTGTAGTAGATGCTGTGCTGGCCATCGCTAAACCCAATGAGCCCATCGACCTGTACATGGTGGAAATCATGGAGATGAAGCACAAGACCGACTGCGATACACAGTGAGTCTTAATAAAAACCAAAGACTTGGAACAAGAGGCAATTCATCCCTTTACTGCTAGTGGTGCAGGGGTGTGTAGGGGCCCCAGACATCTAAGGGTTGCTGCTTCTTTTTCTTTCTCAGACTGATCAGAGGTTTGGTGTTGGACCACGGTGCCAGACACCCAGACATGAAGAAGAGGGTGGAGGATGCCTACGTGCTGACCTGCAACGTCTCTTTGGAGTACGAGAAGACGGAGGTCAACTCTGGCTTCTTCTACAAGAGTGCAGGGGAGAGGGAGAAGCTCGTGGCTGCAGAAAGGAAGTTCATCGAGGACCGTGTGCAGAAGATCATCGCCCTGAAGAACGAAGTCTGTCCCAACGGCGAGAAGGGTTTTGTCGTCATTAACCAGAAGGTATGATTGAAGAGGATTCATGTAGTATTGGTATTTTAACTGCAGGGCACTTGCACTGTAGTTCTTTGTCTCCGTACTCATTTACAGTGTTACATTTCCAAATGTGCTTTTAAAAAACAACCAATATAAAGTGAAAAATAACATCATGCAGGTTGATAAAATCATTGCAGAGGCAGTCATGTAACAGTCAATCCTATTAAGTGCACAGTGAACACCCAAGGATGCTAGTGTAGCTCCCCCTGGTCTCTTGTATCTGTGCTACAGTAAATCTGATCTGTACCTCTGCATTAGGAGAGCCCCTTCCTCCCCTACATGTATTCAACGGATCAGAATAAACTTAAAATCCCTGAAATTGGTAAAATACACAGTGAATTATGTCTTGAATTGATAATTGTTTTCTCTGTGTTGTGTAGGGTATTGACCCGCTCTCCTTGGATGCTCTTGCCAAGGAAGGTATTGTAGCCCTGCGCAGGGCGAAGAGGAGGAACATGGAGAGGTAAGAACACATTTTCCCTGTTACAAATATAAGTGGTCATTTCTGTACAGTGAAAATGTTGGAGTTGCTCTGGATTTTTGGGCGAGAGCCTGTCTAAAAGCAGAAGTTACTGCATTCTTTTATAAGAAGGAAAAAGAACAAAAATTAAGGGACAGGGGTAAGATGTATAATCTAAGAAATGTTAAAAATATATAAAAATTAAAATGACAATATAAAATGCAAGCATCGCAAAAAACAGCTTATTAAGGTAGCAATAGGTGTGCTGGTATACTGATATTTTTGTTTTATATATATATACTGTGGTGAGAAAACACTATAAGTCAATATTACCATCATTATCAGGACTGAGAGCACCATGAATGCATCACAGCGCTTGCTTAGCCACAAGGGAGTGCCCTTCAGCCTGTCAGACAGAGGGCAGGGCAGCCACAGCAGATGAACCAGTCCCCTGGTCTGAATGCTGTAGGATAAACCACATGTCAAAGGTCTTTGGATCTTCTCCATTCATTACCAGAACTGGTACACCAGTTGGTCTCATTTGCACAGCGAACACCCAGGGATGCTAACGTGGCTCTCCCTGTTCTCTCATGTCTGTGCTACAGTGACTCTGGTCTTTTCCTCTGCATTAGGAGAGTTTAAGTCTCTCCTACATGTATTCAGCTGATCAGAACAAACTCCCCAAAGTTTTTTTTTTTACCATTGATTGAGCTGAGGCAGTTATACTATTCTTTTCATCGTTATCTCTGCAGGTATTGTCTAGCTCTGTCCAGCTGTAGCTACTGTGGCAATGCCATTCACTTGTGACCAATTTGTGGGCACCAAGTTCTAACTCTAAATGACTAACTGCCAACGAGGAAAGTCGCTGGTTCATATTGTGTTCCTTTTCACACATTGGCTTCAGCTCTGTCCGCGGCAAAGCGTTTCATTCAGCTCGATCAATGAGATCTACATATTTGACCACCAAGAAATCAGAACATGTATGTGTAGCAGGCTTGCTGCTCGCGGGTTCCGCTGACAGAGGCACCAAGACAGTTTTACAGCTTACGGCCGTAGCTGGCCCTTTATTCGGCTCCACTGAGCTCACACAACACATACGTATGTAGCCACGTATCTCCCTCTTTCCCTTGTCCGGGTGTGGGGCCACCGTCATTACCCGTCTCGTCAGTGCCTGGCCGCTCTTCGGTTTCTGCCCTCCGATCTCCAGCTCCACTGCCCTTTTCCCCCAGGCTGCCGCTACTGATAAGACACACACAGCTTGATTATTATCTGCGGCACCTGTGTGCTGCCCTGACTTCCCGAGCCACTCCCCCACCTCTCTCCTCTGTAGCTGAGAGCTAAACCACACCCCGCCACCACAGTATGGATGCCTAAAATCTAAGAGACGAAGACACTGCAATTAAAATAATTACCAGTCAACTGTCCTATATTTTTTACATACCAGTTCAGGGAAGTTTGAATTGATCCGTTTACCGTGATATTTTTGTCCACAGCATGAACATTTTCTACCAGTACATTCCCAAAATGAGGAGTACATTGTTGCTTTATTATGATCAATACGATCTGACATTCACTTCTATATCCTATCATTATCGAAGGGATGCTAAATATGTCGGGGTATGGCATATTATTACCAGTATTATGTCAGTTGCTTTTACTGTATTCTTAGATGTGACGTCTCCACCCTTCTGGGCCGATTTAGGACATTTTTCTTAATTTATGAAAATCAAAGTGCAAGTTAAATGTTTTGTTTTAGTCCCTCGATCAAAAACGTAAAATGTGTTTAAACAAACACGTTGGCAGAGATGCAGTATCTTCATTAGACTCAGTGAGTAAGCCAGCGTTATACACTTCCATCATGACAACGACACCTGCACATACGTCTTTCTGTCCACCGCAGCTGTAGTTTGGGAGACTGTGCATTCTCAGCTGCATGATGGTTTTTCTATCATAAATCACATCAAAGAACTGAATTATACATACGGTGTGTTGTTCCCTCTGCAGGCTCACCCTCGCATGCGGTGGCATGGCCATGAATTCAGTTGATGACCTCACACCTGAGTGCTTGGGAAGTGCTGGGTTGGTTTATGAACACACACTGGTGAGTATTTATCTGGGTTTTTATGGGTGTATTCTTTCTGTCTTTTTTTCCCAGGGTGAAAAGCAAATGTGAAATGAACACAAGACTTGTTTTTTTTTTTTCTTCAACTGCCCGGAGTCTTGCATTTATTTATGTTTTAAGACGTCAAGGCAGAGTTGTTCATTCGATCTGATCCTATTTGCAGGGTGAGGAGAAGTACACATTCATCGAGAAGTGTGGGAACCCTCGCTCAGTTACCCTGCTGGTGAAGGGACCCAACAAACACACCCTGACACAGATCAAAGACGCTGTAAGAGATGGTTTGCGGGCAGTCAAGAACGCCATTGAAGATGGTAAGTCACTAAGGAACCTAAAATTTTACTGTTTGTGTCATTTGACTTTGTTTTATTAGTTTTATGGAAATATGATTTATTGCAGCATACTTATCAAAAGTGATTCTGTCCAGTTTTGTTTTGCCATCAGGGTGCAGTTCAACATTTTAATTGCAATATTCGTAATTTAAATACAATTCAGGGTTGGCATTAGTCTTTTTCTCCCCCCAGTTGATCCTCTTGATCCTAACTTGCGTTATCACACAGTCACTGCCACGTTTTAACATCTTACACTTGCTGTTTTTTTAATTGAAATTCGATGCAATTTAGAGAATAAATGTTAGTTTAAAGTTACTTTAGTCCCTCTTCTGTAGGTGGGTTTTTCTGTCTAAAGCAGCTCTGTAAAGTCCTTTCAGACTGTCATCCAAACATTATATGGATAAAAATCATATGTCAAAGATGTTTGGATCCACTCAACCAAATTCATTCCACATTCATTGGGCACATTAGCTCCAGTCATTTCTCTTTATTCTACTTATCTTGACTCTGATTGTATCATTAAACTAACAACTGAAACTGTGGTCCGTTTATCTGTTCTTCTTTAGTAAAAGAAGTGCAGTTGGTGTCTTTTGCACAGCGAACACCCAGGGATGCTAACGTGGCTCTCCCTGTTCTCTCATGTCTGTGCTACAGTGACTCTGGTCTTTTCCTCTGCATTAGGGGAGTTTTAGTCTCTCCTACATGTATTCAGCTGATCAGAACAAACTCCCCAAAGCTTTTTCTAACAAGTGATTCATTTTGTATTAAAAACATCGTTCTTGTCTTATTGAGCCGAGGCAATTATACTTGTGTGTTTGCTGAGCATCTTCTTTTCATCTTTGTGTCTTCAGGTAGTGTCGTGTCCGGCGCAGGTGCGTTCGAGGTGGCTGTGGCAGACGCTCTGGTAAAACACAAGCCCAATGTGAAAGGCAGAGCCCAGCTGGGAGTCCAGGCATTTGCAGATGCACTCCTAGTCATCCCCAAGGTGAGGAATTTTTATTTGCCCCCCAGGTTTTCAGCGTTTCTTTACCTTTATGTGGTATAGAAAACTCTTGCTTCTGTATTGTGCTACTGATAATATCTTTGGTCCTCCTGCCCAAGTTTATCATTAGACAGGAAAAATGGTAAAACTGGTTTGTTATCTGTTAGCATTCATACTGTATCAGCCTCTGTTGATTTTATTTATGCATCTTCCTTTGTAGGTTTTGGCCCAGAACTCTGGCTATGACCCACAGGAGACCTTGCTGAAGCTGCAGACGGAGTACAAAGAGTCTGGTCAGCTAGTTGGAGTGGACCTCAGCACAGGTCAGAACCTCAGCGCACCGTTAATAGAAGACTGTGTTATGCTAAATATTTCAAGACATCTCCAATACATCACAATGTCTCTTTTTGTTTTTCAAAAGCAGCAATCAGTAATATAAGACTATTAACTCAAAGAACTTTGAAGTGCTTTCATTTTCAAGTTTTTGACACAATGCTCACTATTATAAAGACGTCAAACTGCAGTAAACTGGCAAAAGGCTGAACTATCAGAAATTGGAACATTTGCAGAGCAAGAATGTTTGTAGTAAAGGATTCACCTCCATTTTAGTATCACTATAATATTGTTCCTCTCCACATTTGTATTTTGTTCCTCAAGATTATGGTTGTCTCTCTCCCTTTTGTTAAAAATTTCTTTTGCTGTTTGTGTCGTAGTGTAATCCTTTTTCAGCCCCAAATACCCGCTTGGGTTATATTGCACTTTTATCACAAGCTTGTTTTTCACTTAAATCCTGTTGTTTTTCAGGGGAGCCCATGGTGGCAGCAGAAGCAGGTGTTTGGGATAATTACAGTGTTAAGAAACAGCTTCTCCATTCATGGTGAGATTACGCATTTCTAAACTGTACAAGACCAGTTAATATAATTATCCCGATGCATGGTCTCATCAATCTGTTATGCGTCTGTCTTCCTTTTACAGCACGGTGATCGCCAGCAATATCTTGTTGGTGGATGAGATCATGCGAGCTGGAATGTCTTCTCTCAAAGGTTAAAGGTCAACTGAAGAAGCTGCAGCTGTAATCATACTCACAGGGATAGTTGTTTTACCTGAAGGTTCAGTCAACATGTTTCCGCTCTTGGAACTCTGAAGCACCCCAGTCTGATGGACAGCCCGCTGTAAACACCACGGCATCCATCACAGCGTCTGTCAAAAACCATTGTCTTGCTAGTCATGGGTTTTTGTTTTTTTTTTCATGGATTTGTCAACGCCTCCCTCTGATTGGTTTATTTATGAGATTTTGTTAAAAGCACTGACCTCTGCCACTCAGTTTTGTTTCTCCCCATTAAAGGTTTTCATGGCTCGTCAAAGATTTGATTGTGTTTTGTCTATATTCTTTTTCTGCTTTAAAGAGTGCACAAATGTTATGAACCACATCTGGACTAAGCTATTAAATCAGTAACACACGACCAGTGGTGCAATGTAACTGAAATACATTTACATAAGTACCATTTTTTTTTGGTTCCCTAACTTGAGCGTTTTCATTTTCTGCTGTAGATACTAGAGATACAAATTTTACACACACAAAAAATCTTATAGAATATGCACCGTTATAGATTAAACTGCCCAACAGTACATAAGGTAGTTAAACTAAACTTGGCTTCATCTCCACTAGCTACAACATTAAAATATGTCATACATGAATGCATCAGTGATTAAAAATCCAGTTATAGAAATACTATAACATTTTTTCTAATACTTACCTAATCAATTATGGGTTTAGATTTCTTCTACCACTGCACATAACATTAAATATACAAACTCATGACCATGAACTGTAAAAACTGTCCTAGTGATTGAATTTGTCGAAATGTCAGTTGTCAGTAAATCTGCATGTTTTGTTTGCATATTAAGCTTCCAAAATGGAAAGTACTGAACATTCATTTAGTATAAATATCCTAAGTAAAATTAAAAAATCGTATTAATAAGAAATAAAATGTTATTTTAGATCCCATTTAGTCAATATAGCATCATGTCTTTAAACTGGATATACAATAATTTATCTTCCTCAAGGCTTTGATAGATGACGAAAACCCATTTACAAATATATTTATCAATCTCGCACAAATGTTACAAACCTTTTTCGTTTTTGTTTAATTCTTCACCTAAAGATTCATATTTTTCTGACATGGAAAGGTTTTTTTTCTTTTTGCAAATATTTCATGGATATACTTTCTGTGATCCAACAAAACAAGAAGCAGTGTTTTATTTGCTTTAATATAGTACAACTTTGAGTTATATATATAACAACTTCATACAGAATACAAAAATACATAAAAAGGAATTAACGCGTGTTTTAAGTTTTAAACAAAGCGGAACCTTTTATTTTACACGGAACTTGTTTATCGTTGAGCCAATTTCCGTTGCGACGGTGAAATGTGTCCGACAGAGAAACGAGAAAAATGTAACCATGTAAACGAAGTTTGAGAAGTTCAGCTGCTAGTTAAATCTTAAACGTGTGTTTATGTATAGATATATATACATATTCGTAATGTCAAATTAATGATAGCTAAAGCTAGCTTGTCAAAAATGAACGTTAAAACAGTTTCGTGGATATCTGCTGTGTTTTTACTGGCAGTGGCGGGTAAGAACTCACACCTTTTAACACACAAAAACATAGATAATATTAACATTGAATCAACATGATCGAGACCAGTTTCCTCCTGACACACAGCAGCAGATGAGATGCTGAATATACCAGGAGGAAAGATGTTAATGGGAACCAGTGCAGCTGATGGGAGAGATGGAGAGTCCCCCACCAAGGAGGTTGAACTTCAGCCTTTTAAAATGGACAAATACCCTGTCACAAATGCCGATTTCAGGTAATAAAACATGAAACCTGATATTAGGGTGTTTGATAATTAGTTATAAATAATATAATAAAGCCACTGACTTGGCCTTTGTTCGCCACAGAGACTTTGTGAGAGCGCAGAAGTACAAAACTGAAGCTGAGACGTTTGGCTGGAGTTTTGTGTTTCAAGACTTTGTGTCAGAAGAGCTGAAGAGCAAAGTCACACAGAGAATTGAGGTACCCGGATATTGATTTTTTGATTTACAAAAAAATGAATCAAAACAATGGATTAATTGTTAGTCTGACATCAACTGACAATAATTTAACTCATTTATCAAGGAAAAAAGCTGCTGCTGTTCTGTTATTGAATTTCTTTAGTTTTTGAGCTGTTGTTTGGACAAAAAAACAACATCATAATGATAGTAATAATGACTGCACCATGGGCGTTTTCATTATTTTTTACATTTTATAGGCTGCACAAAACAGGCTGTTTGCTACACATACTGTAAGGACACTATTGCAATACACTTGGTAGACTTTAGGGATAGCAGTTACCATTTGTAAGGCTGTCTTGTGAATAACTTTGACTCATTTTCCCATCCAGTCTGCTCCTTGGTGGTTGCCTATAGAACGGGTGTTTTGGAGACAGGTAAGGTCACGAGTTTTACCATGAATCCATATCTTTTCCACTGTTTTTTTCTTTATCTCCTAGCAAGCCCTCATTGCCTGCCTTTCACTCCTTTGACCCTCTACTGTTCAGCCTGCAGGTCCTGGTTCAGGCATTCGGGAGCGCCTGGGCTTCCCGGTGGTTCAGGTGAGCTGGAATGATGCTCAGGCCTTCTGCCGGTGGAAGGGCAAGAGGCTTCCTGCTGAGGAGGAGTGGGAGTGGGCTGCACGCGGGGGGCTGCAAGGTACAGAGTTTATACACTGCAAAGCATATAATATATACTGCATGTGCCGGCATTATGATAGAGTTTTGTACCTTTTTGACTTTTTGTTCTCATCAGCTCTAGTTTCAGAACTAGTTTTCCTGACCACCTTGCTCAATGATTAGTATATCATTTCACTGTTTGCTGTCTTCTTATCTCTTTCCTGCCTCTTGTGATCCAGGTCGGGCTTATCCGTGGGGAAACAAGTTCCAGGCCAACAGAACCAACCTGTGGCAGGTCAGCCTACTACAGTAATGCATATTGCAGTAGCATTAGCACAGTTTATAATCCTCATAGGATGCTTTGACTAGGGATTCACTGATATGTTGTTGTTTTTTAAACTGACACTGACATGTGATAGTTTTCCACTCATTTCTGCAGATAATTATTTTACTTTGTTTGGCTAAATATAAAAACTTTGGTGCAAAACTGATTAAGACATACCTATCTAAAGGTAATTATATGTTAGCTGGGAAGAACGTTGCAGTAAAAATAATGTGTTCGCTACAATTTTACTCTTAAGATCAGTGAATACCAGTAGATATTGTGTGTATACATACTGTATACACACAATATCTACTGTCACCGAATTGTCAGTGAAATATGAAAACGCACACTTTATAATAACTAATTGGTGTTTTTTTCTGTGTGTTTCAGGGATCATTTCCAGATAGAGACACAGCAGAGGATGGATACCATGGTATCTCTCCTGTCACAGCGTTTCCTCCTCAGAACAGTTATGGTAACTGTCCTTTAGTTAAAACATGAATGAGATGATATAAGATTAGAAATGCTACATGATAAGAGAGATGGCTTTAGTATAAAGAAATAGACAGAAAATAGATGTTACAGAAATATTAAAACCAAAGAGAGTCTGAGGTACTCTGCTGTGAGTTTCATCCTCTCATATCTCTGTTAGGTCAAATAAAACCACTGTGTGTAATATTATAAAGGTTGATTGTTGCTGTGTGCTTCTTAATGTTAGTGTTGATTCTTCCTGCAGGACTGTATGACATGATGGGAAACACATGGGAATGGACATCCACACCCTTTCCAGCAGCACAACCAACGTATGTGCTGCGTGGTGCCTCCTGGATCGACACGGTGGACGGTTCAGCCAATCATAAGGCCCGAATCACAACCAGGTGAGTTGTATTTTCAAACTCTGAGCCCACAGAGCCACCGTACTGCCGTCCTGACTAACTGATGGTTCTGATTCTGTGTCTTGCAGGATGGGCAACACCCCTGACTCGGCCTCTGATAACCTGGGATTCAGGTGTGCTGCCAGCGATGGACAGAAACAAGGGCAGAAAAAAGACAAAACAGAGCTGTAGCAACAGACAGGAAGTCAAAAATATTAAGTGAAGGACAATATGTTCATTTGACAGTGATTCAGGTGTTCTGAATGGGTCTGATGACTTTCAAGTTGACAAAGAACAAGAAAAAAGCAAGGGACCAATTCAATATTAATGACTAACAATGAATATTAATGAATGATGATGGTGACGGGAAGATGAGAGTGTAGAAATAAACTGTATTTCTCCCGTGGAGAACTTTTAAAAAATGAATTTGATGAAGAATAAACACAACCATACTAACACCTAACATCCAAGAAATAAATAATTCTCAAAAAAAAAAAAGTTCCTTGTTTCTGTTTTTCCAGAACGTAGTAGTTCACACCCTGAAACTATAAAAGTCTTATGCAGATAATGTCACAGGCATGACTGAAGAGACTTGTTGGAATCTCATTGTGTAATTTCACTGAATGGAAGAAGTAGGACACCCTGTCAGCATTGGTAGTCTTCCTTCTGCACGCTGGGATCTGTCTTTTGAGTGTTTATGTGACCGGAGAGTAAATTGGTCCGTTGTTTAGTCACAGCCTCCTCTAATCCTGTCTTTGTCTTTGTGTTTACTTCCTCATCACGAGTGGCCGGCTGAGTGCTTGTTTGGACTAATTCTGTTGAACACATCAGATAAGAAGTTTTATCAAAACACCAGTTTTGTTTGAGTATCAACTAACTGTATAAAGCCAAGCCTTGTTTCTGTTCTCAAGAAATGATTGAGTACTTTTGACCACACAATCCAGAGATATTATGCAAGTGGAGGGAAATGTGTTTTTAGTGATCAGACAAAATCAGAGCTGGCAGTTTTGTTCTTGTAACATACAGCATGTGGACAGTGTTTTTTAAATTCAAAAAATATATATTTTTAAATAGGTATATTGTAAATTTAACATGTAGTTTTTCAAAAACTAAATTATGCAAAATCTACTTTAAATCTGACCTTTTCTCAAAGTTTTCATTCTGTTATCATTACATCTGAACATCTCCACATTTTCATTGAGCACCTCCACAGTAAATGTTTAAAGCCTATGCAGTGTTTCCCCTGAAATGCAGCCTCTTATATTGGTCTATGGTGTGAAGCAGTTACATAATACATTAATAGTTTATAGGGATTGACATTTGTAATCTAGATGATTGCAGACTCTTCAGTTCTGAGAACTGCACCCCAAGATTTGTTTTCAAACCCATAATGGAAAAAAAAAAGAAAAAGTACAGTGGAGTTTACTGTAGCTTAGCATATAGTAGATGGGAAACAGGGGGAAACAGCTAGCCTGGATCTGTCAAGGTAACTACAGGGGTTATGTGCCAGACTATTTCTAGGTTCTGAGCAGTTGCCAGGCAACCAGCGGAGACTCCAGGAAGTTAGTGTTAATAGGTGAGCTTTACAGGTGCTGGTGAGTGGATTTTGTTTCCTTTGGACAGAGCCAGGCTAGCTGCTTCCCCTTGATTCCAGTCTTTATGCTAAGCTAAGCTAACCAGCTGCTGGCTGTAGCTTCGTACTTACCGTACAGACATGAGAGTGATATCAGTCTTGTCATCCAACTCTGCCAAGTAACTTTGAGTGCTAAAATCTTTTTTTAATAAAACAAGCAAGGCAATGCAAGGCAAGTTGAATTGTATAGCACCTTTCAACAACAAGGCAATTCAAAGTGCTTTACATAAGACGTAACAGGTATTAAGAGAAGATGTATACGAAACACAAGACACTATAAAAGGATTTAAAAGAGTAAAATGAAATAGAGATTAAACAGAAAAAAAAGCAAAACAAATTGTGTTGTCAAACAGTGACAATATTTCACTTGTTTTGAATAGAAATCAACCTGTTTTAAGACATTTTAGAATGATCTCTCTTCTTGATACATTTTCTTGCAGAGATGTGCCTTGTGCTGTCTTGTTATTGACTGTTATCCCTAAAATACTAGTAAAACAATGACCACAACACTGGGGATTAGTGGTATTCTCTCCTCCCATTGGCAGAACGTTTTCTGTTTTAAGAAAAAAGTCTTTAAAGGCTTAATATCAGACTAAATGACTTGTTGAGATATGTTTGTTTGCATTGCAGAGTGATAATACAACAGCACCTGATCTATAAACACTGGCACATACAAGCGTTCCTACATACTCTTAGTAGATTTGACCTCTTTAGAATCAAATGTTAATTATTGGAGATGACGATGGAGAAAAGGGTAATGATCAACAGTTTTACTCTGCAGACTGGGACCTCCCGCCTGAATGGTGTCTTATTAAGCGGTGACCTACTTCCTGCAACAGAGAGTGTACTTCAGACCGTAAATCAACAAAACACAACCGTGAACCACTTCCTGCTGCATCGAGACAAAAACTAGGTCAATAATAAAAGTTAGTTTAATATAATTACATGATATTATATACACAACCAAGTGAAAAACATGGCCCGGTCATTTAAAACGTGACTATTTCAAGCTGGCAGAACATAATGGGGCCCTCTGAAATAAGGAAACAAACAGGAAACACGTTGTTCATTTGGCGGTAAAGAAAAATGATAATTGTGGTAGTTTTGTTGTTGTTTTACTTTGGCTGCCGCCTTCAAATCAGCAAATAACAACTTAAAGCTTCTTCTTGTCCTCTGTGCAACTCAAAGACATCGCCAAGTATTCAGTCATAAAATAGGATGTGTTGATGTGTCACTGACTCATCTCTGCTCATGTGTGTGGGACGTTTGTCACCAAAAATACCCTCCTAACTCAACTGCAAGGAATGACTACAACTGGTGTTTTCCCCAAAGCAGTTCAATTCCAAAAATAAATCGATGACTAGATAAGTGTCTGGTTTTGACTCTGAACAAGTTTTTTTTTTATCAAATAAGGAAAAAAGACATAAATTACAGCATTGAGATCGACAGTGGTGGAATGTAACTAAGCACATTCCCTTACTTTACTTGAGTAAATTTTATACTTCTACACCACTACATCTCAGAGGCAAATATTGTGCTTTTTACTTCACTACATTTATCTGGCAGCTTTTAGTTACTTTACAGATTACAGTTTTTCACACCCTTCCTATCCAGTGAAAACCACGTGGAATTTGAAAGGATTAAGTGTTCCTTTACGGGTTGAGAAAGTCCTTCTACTTCTTAAACTAAATAAACTTGGATATAATATATAATAGTAAAACACTGACAGGGACCATTATTCTGCAGGATGAGTGCTTTTACTTTTGATACTCCAAGTAAATGTTGCTGATAATACTGGAGATGAAATTTGGCATCAGTTATTTTGTCTGTTTTCTCTGGTCACCATCTCCAGCCCTCTGATCTGTGTATTTGAGTTACTTGACAACAGAGCAGTTTAAATCGGATATCATGCGTCAAATAATCTGAATGTATCAAAGGATTAAAAGCCCTCCTCCCTTTGTTCCCCTGCAGCTGTGGTATGTTTGCACGTCACGTGTTTGTGTAGCGACTGAAAAGGAGGAAGAACAGCCTGACGGGCCACATGAAGCCACAGCCTGCAGTGACATCACATCATGTCATGCCGTGTCCCTGTGAAGACGCACACTGTTCAGGAAAAACCAGTTTGGAGACATTCTGTTTGTCATCCTCCCACCTCCTTGTTTTTCTGGCCTCTTGCTTTTTCATGTTTTATATATAGCCTGGCAGTATCTTCAGATGGTTTAATTGATTCTACCTCTGCCTGTGACTTCTACTGAGCTGATCATGGACTACTCTAAGTCTTTCTCAGTCCTCAACGAGAGGCTGAGACCTCGAATCACCACCAACGAACAGCTCTACTCCTCTCTGAACAGACTGGAGAACAGACAGTTGGGCTCGCTCAGGAGCCAGCCTTCATCTTACCGACCCACGGTTCTGCCAACAGAACCAGAACCAAAGGTCTCTGTGACCACAACAGAACCAGAAGATCCAGAGGAACCTGAAGACGATGCAGAGCAGGAGGATTTAGTCTCTGATGACCGAGTAGAAGGAAACTGTGCTGATTTGCTGCCCTTTAACAACTCATGCCTCATCACTGAATTCGATTTAAAAGATGTGGGCGAAGAGGAGCTGGTCGACGAGGACGGCAGTACCTCACCGTCTGAGGAGAAAGACATTCCAGGTGATCTGACCTCAGAGGGGACAGGTGATTCCTCAGAGTCACTAGCCGGAGAAGGTAGGAGCTCCTTACAGAGGAGCTACACAGACAGGACTTTACCAGACCTGATCAGGAGTGGCAGGCCGCTCGGCAGACGCCGGACACTGGGACACGTCTCAGACACGGTAGGATAACTGTCTTTATATGTCTGTGTGTTTAAAATGAGAGAGAGATGAATCTGGCAGGTGAATCTTTTTGCAGTGCATGAATTGAAATCTATTCTGCTACAAACAGGCTTGTCAAACAACAAAACCTGATATACAGGAAGGAGACAGTCCCAATAGTCACTCAGGAGTAAACCAAATATTTACAAAAAGCACAAAATAAAAGATGCAAAGCTGTTTCCGGAACACCATGAAATCATGTCCTTTAACATAATGCAGTCTGTTTGACATCAGAGCGCAGTAAACCTCTTTTTTACACGAGAACACGTTATCACCCGATGATGACAGGACTTGATTTGTGGTTGTGAGTGTAAAGATGGAAACAGTGTTGGCGGACAATGTTTTGTGCCTCATACTTGATGTTAATAGCTTTCATTACTCTGTTATCTTGGTGTGTCTTTGAGTGCGTTTCTATGAATGTGTTCATTTGTGCATATTTGCAGTGTTTGTAAGCACTGAACAACACCTCAGCCGGTACGACTGGATTTCTCGTCAACAGTTTCACCCAGGAATCTAGATTAGCAGTTTCTATTGACATTGTGTAAAAATGTCATGAGGTAGTGCTTTTTGTATGCTGGCCTACTGTTATCTCCGTAGCAAGAAGTGGTTGTTAAAATGTGCTGATATGATATTTATTGTCTGCAGCTTAAAGAAGTGCGCAGGGAAGTGGAGCTGTCTCGGAGACGAAGTATCAAGCTTAAGGCCCAGGTGGACAAGCTACAGGAGAGCAGAGAAGGACTGGGATGGAGCCAACACAGAGAGAGGGTAAAGGTTACACACAAGTACCGGGACGTGGTGTACATCTGCAGAACTCTGCAGGATTATTAGAATTTCTTTCTGTTCATTTCCATCCCAGGTCACAGAGGAGGTCATGTCCGTTCTGCGGCTGCTGCACCCGCTGACAGAGCCAGAGTCCGGCCTACCTGAACCCTCTCATGGGGAAAACTGCCTGGACGCGGCCCTGGTCCAGCTGCAGAATGTGGCCCGCAAATTGGCAATGAGCCAGACCAAACAGGTAAAGGCAACACCCACACTCAAATAAAGCTCTTTAACCTTAATCATATCCCTGCAATCTCAGTTTGAGTTGATTTTAGTGGGCATGTCACCCAGAGGAATGTTTGCTTTGCACATACAAGTGGAAATAAAGGAAAGGCGACAAAGGTGGCTAATTATTTACATGTAGAAATGCTGAATTTTCATTTCCAACTTCTATCCAAAATCTGACTTTTAACTTGATGTAAGTAGTGGGTGAAAGCATCTTTAAATAAGTCAGGTATTTAAAGATGCTCTCACCTGCAAATTATAAAAGACTCATTCATATATTTTTGGCAATGCAGCAAGGAATTTATATTGTCAACAGTGTAGTTAAATAAAAAGAGACGAGGCTAGGCTTCAAATGAGGCCTGTACAGAGATATTAACATCACACAAGAGGCACCTGTGACCTCCTGATGAAGCACCTTCCTCGTTGTTTCCCTCAAAAGACCATTCATTTCTCTACCCAGGTGTTAAAGCTCAGCTATGTGGCCTGACAAGTTTACAAGTGACAGTATCAGTGATCTAAGTCTTTCTGGTATTTGCTGTATGTCACGAGGTGTGTGACTGGCAGTGGGATTAGATCAGAGCCCTGTTAAAAGACAGATAAGAGAGAGTGAAGTCGGCGAGGTTAAAGGCAGAGAATAAAAAGAGTTGTGACAAATAATAACCTGCCTCCCCTGCTTGTTCATTCAAAAGGTCAAATCTGGAAAAGGAGCAGAGGACAGTGCTATTCTGCAGCAGGCGCTGTGGGACAGAGATGAGGCCATAGAGAAGTGAGTACACACACACGATGTATACACTCACACTCACCTCCGCTAAATAACAAATGAATCAGGATTTAAGGGGAAAGAAGGAAGCTGAAAGACGTGAATCTATTTTGAGGAATGCGTCATTCTTTCTCTTACGCTGTGCAGGAAGAAGGCGATGGAGGCCGAGCTGCTGCGGAGTAAAACAGAGCTGATGTTGCTCAACAACCAGCTGCTGGAGGCCGTACAGAAACGTCTGGAGCTGTCGCTGGAGCTCGAGGCCTGGAAGGTAAACCTGAGACGAGTTTAATGTTTAACAGAGACAAAAAAACTGAATAAAGTGAAAAAATAAAGGTGTAAGCGCTAAACAAATAAATAACTACAACATAAATGAAAATATGGAGTCATATTGAGCAAAATAGAGACAGTGGGAAAATATAAACATGTGAGGAGTCTAGAAAAGTGGGACACATTATACACACCTACACACAAACATAAACACACACATAATTAGTGTTATGTACACACATGCACTTTCAGAGCTCAGAATTGTGTTCAGACATAAAACAAACTACAATTAAAATTTGCACACATTACATTCAGCACACATGGCGTATGCAGGCGTTCCTGCCAGCTGGTATCCTGCCACAGTGTTTTGGCCTCAGGCCCATGTGTTCATCTGGTGAGCGCCTGGCTCCCTGCAGCGTTAAACTGAAAGTACAATGCACTTTGCGGGTGTTGTCAAGTGTAGTGGTGAGAGCAGCAGTGTCTGCTTCAGTTATACACTCCAAATCCAAACTGATTTCACCTAAACTACTGTAACAACAGAAGTAGTATGTGTCCCAGTGTGCAGTGATGGTCTAAATTCAATTTTTTTTCAATTTTTCTTGATATTTGTCTTTGGTGTATTTGAGTTTTTTCTAGTTTATTTTTAGTAAAGTTTCAATTAGTAGACCCTCCTCTCTTTGTACCTTTAGACTGTCTTTCGGTCACACAGTGGGACACTATTTCTCTTTTTCTTTATAGATGGTCCCTCGCTTTAGTGAATTTCAGTGATCTGACAGGTTACGTTTAGGGACTGTACTAAAATTATTAGGGTGGGGAATCGGAACAATCTTATGTTTAACTTTTTTAAAGTATTTTCTTTGGCTCATCCCCTTAGAAAAATGACTGCACCCCTGAGTTGGTACAACTTGTTTCACTATTACTAACTAAAGAATAAGAATTTGAGATGGTGTAATCTATTATAAACCTTAATTAATTAGTAGAAAAATAAGGTCATTTTCACAACAGTCACCCAAACACACACTAGAAATGGAATTAGCAATTTCCAAATTTATGGCAAACAACATTATGAATATTCCAGCCACTTTCTATTTCAGAATCAAGTGATACTAAATAAAAGGTTAAACTTCAATTATAATATTTGCCAATTTAATATGACACATTTAACTTTTAATTTTTTTTAATTATGATCAAGAGTAACGTGAAGGAGGGAACGACTTCTGGTAGAGATATCATTTAATCACTATTATCCGTAATTCATAAATATCAATGTTCTGTGTTTATCATAATTGAACATTGGTCATATTAGCTAGTTGACTGTGATGTGAAAAATCAAGCCCTGAAACAGTGAGTGGTTTGTTTTTTAAATTCATCTCGCAATGGAAGGCTGAAATGTAAATTTGGGGTGGGTAAAAATTAAATGGCCCTCCCCTGCTGTCAGTCTTCCTTCCCTTCAGCAAAAACCAAATGTAAATTAACCTCCCCCTTTCCCTCCTAATAGTTTCTGTACAGTCCCTCATTCATCAGCGGCACACATTGCTCTGAAAGTAGCCACGTGAAAGATAAATGTAATCACACTCATGGTTTTTAAAATCTGGCTTATCACCACATTGTATCTCATCCCTCTTTCCTACATTTCCTGTCAATCATCACTGTTTGTAGGTTTGAAGTTGCAGATTTTTTTTAAAGTCAGTATTTCTTGTGCTCTGACATCCTGTTTGTTCCTCGACTCAGGAGGACGTTCAGTTTATCCTCCACCAGCAGCTGCAGAGCCAGCAGCAGGCAGAGCAGGCCCAGAAGAAGCCCTCCCGTCTGGGCATCCTGAGGAGAAACAACAGACCGCCCATCCAGCGGCCGTCCAACATCCCTTTGTCTACACTCGTCCCTCCCACAACCAACTCAAACCAAATCTTCATCCCCAAATCTGCGGGTTCTGCTGCTCCGACTCCTGGCACGCCTCCTTCTACCGGCACCCAACGCAACTGGAGGGACAAGCTGAGGAGGGGCAAGAGAGACCAGGATACAGTGGGGCAGGATTCAGAGTGCAGCAGGGGTGACAATGGCTTCCAGGTCGTATCGCTCGATTGAAGCAGTGATGACTTTGCACTTTGAGTAGATTAATTCTGATGCACAACTCTCATGTTTAACAATTTAAAGTCCCCCACCACTCAAAAATGTTTTGCTTGTTGTCACTTGGTTGTTTGACCTTCACTGGGCAGAATTATGCAACTTACATATTACTTACAGCTCCAGTGCACATACTCAGAGAATAGACTTTGAATTAGGAGACATCTTGTGTCCAGCAGTTACACTTTTGAAATGAACAATATTTACATATTCATAGATTCTGGATTTTTCAATGAGGGAGGATTTCTTAACGAGGTAATTTAACTACTTTGTAGATAAAATATATCAGACACAAATTATTATTCCAAGCAGAGTATTTTTATGTCTTAAAACATGTCCGGAGGGGATCTTTAATTTATTCTTGGGAAAACATGCTTTGGATCTTTGACTAGTGTCACTTTATGTATGAAGTATAACTGATTATGAACGAGCCATGTACTTTAACACTTGAATACCTTATACTTGATTTCCTGAATATTGTTAGTTGTCATGTTGTAAATAAATGAAAGTCTTATGCAAAAGCTCCTTCAAATCTCTTGCTGAGTCAGACTGCAGTTTATTTTCAGAGACACTGTCCCTACGTCACTTTAGATCCTTCATAGTCTGCACTTTGGCTTGTTGCATCAAAAGAAAAAAAGGATACATTTTGTAGCAGATTTTTTCCATTTTATTGTATAATATTAGTTTGTACATTTTCATTGATATATAATCCACTCCTATATGCATATTGCACACATTTAAAACATATCTATGGCATTATCTAGAATGAGTGCCACCACTGTGGCATCATGTTCAACAAACAAACTGAGACGTATATAGCACAGCAAATTTACATTTGAGGACAAGAGAAAAGGCATGCTCATAGTGAAACAATATACAATCCTGAACAGGTGATTACAGTCTTCAAACAGCTTTTCAACGTGATTGAATAAATTCACTTTTCTATATTGTTGACACTGAGTTCCTCTTAAACATAGTCTTGTCCCACTGCAACACTACAGAAGCTGAAGCAGGCCCTGCATTCAAATGACAGCGACACCAAACCCCTCCAACAATCTGTTCAAAATGTGCAACAAGACAAATCTGTCCTGTGATTGAGGAGGACGGGGGGGGTGCTTCTCCGCTAACCGGAGCTTTATCAAAAGAATCAAATAAAGAAAGTTTCACTCAACTTAATTCTGGTCATTTAAAGCCTTTAAGACTTCCGTATTCACATCAAATGAACATAAAACACCGATTGTAGTAAACATCTAGCGCCATGAAGGGATACACCCTCCTCTGTTAAGCTTCCTTGTGAGAAAATTCACACAGAACTGGCAACCCAGCTGCCAATCTAAAGTCTGCTAGTTATTATTGTAGAGTAAAAGTTTTTTTTTTTTTTTTAATCACGTTTTACAGAAATGGAAAAGGAGCTCTCGACAAAAGAGGCACATACAAATTTACAACACCCTGCTTATTCATACAGATGGCAGTTTCACTACTGTGGACTGTACTCTTCAAACCCATGGAAACAGAAATGATACTATTACGATTAGATAACAACATACAGTGTTGCAGCATATATTTGTGAGATACCCATATAGCCTTTCGCCTTAGTTGTAAAGATAAGTGAAATACAGTTAATAAATCGGTAAAACATGTTTCATCAAAACACTGATTGGACTGACCAAATACAAAGACACAACAACATTACCACGACTTACTGCCAGACAAACAGAAGAAGAGTATAAGTGTATAATAACTAGCATATTCAGTTGTAACCTGAGATATTTCAGGAAACAGATTGTGGCAATACTGCATTTGAGTGTTTCAGCTTGGTTTTCATAGAGGATTATGTTGGCATAAAAATATAACCAGCGCTCTCGATGACCTCGAGTTGTGACAAAAGTAAATGTCCTGTAAATCTTCAGCTCTGACATACAGAGGATGTGAGAAATAAAGTTCCGGACCAAAATATCGAATATATCACTATTATCAACATTAAAATAAGTTTCTACAGCAAACCATCTGTACACATAAAGTCTGTATTACAGCCTCTTTGCAGAGCTCCAACCTCCTGACACACGATACCAAACTCCCTCCTGCAAAGAAACTATTTTTGCTTTGCACATTCTTCACTTCTCTCCAAGAAGAGCTTCTCAGATATACAGTATTTGTTTCATTCATTCACCAGTGCTTTCATATCCAACTATCTTACTACTGGTCCTGGCTCAGTAGTCCCAGATTGTACTTGGCCTGAAGCCACTTTTCTATTATACTGGCACAAATGTTTCAACATAAAGAAAGCACTGTGCAAATGAGAGTTTCTTTGGATTAGTATATCACCTCCAAAACAGCCCCGTTATGTTAAACTGGAGATATTTTCATATGCTATTTTCTACCTACCAGTCTAAATGTCAACAAAAACACATCTAGAAATCAGCCAATCTTTTAACACTACCTGTCTGGCAGAGAGACTAAACAAAAGAAAAGTTCACCTACACTACACTACATTACTTTTGTTCGAAAGTAAGAACTGACTGCTGTAAAAGGGAGAGTTTGGTCCAGTGTTGGCAACTATTTGCATCACTAATGACTCCACTCGCTCTTGCTGAAGCTGCTGAATTCTGACCTTCATTTTCCGTGAGGGGACGCTCACGGGCATAAAAAAAGTTCTGAGGCGTAGGCAGGAGGCAGCTAGGACTGAAGGAAGGAGCTGATGGAGCTGATGAAGTCTAAGGGTTTATCTGCGTGGATCCAGTGGCTCGCGTCTGGGATGTACTGGATGTCAGCGTTAGGGAACAGCCTCTGGATCTCTGGGTAATCCTCGGAGCTGGATCAGGAGTGAAGACACGGAGAAGGAGGAATGAGTGTATGAGGTAAAACGGGGCGGTGCAAGGGCAAAAGAGATGGAAGGAGGATGAACAGTAAACAGGAAAAAGTGAATTAGAGCATTCACACAGAGTTGCCACAGTGTAAATGTAAATGAAGAGTGACCAAGCATGTTATCAGGGGTGTTGAGGTGGTTTTTCTGTGGATTTGATCTTGTTAAATGGCACATTTATTGTAATTTGTATGTTCTATTTGTTGCATATGTATACAGTATATATTTATATAACAATGAATATCAGTTAAAATGGATTTCTAAGGATGAGCCTAGAGGTTTACGTTTTTAGAGTCTAGCTGGGGACTTTTGTTGCATGTCATTCCCTCTGCCCTCATTTCCTGTCTGTCTCTACTGTATCCTCCTCAATAAAGGCAAAAAATGCCCGCCCAAAAAATATAAAAGTATATAGTATATTAAAAAAACATTGATAACATCATAATATCTAATGATCATATTTATGATGTGGTAATGGAGAAAAAAACTTTTGTTTTTTTTCACCTTTTTTTCTTTTAATTTAATTTTTTCTTTTTCCTTTAGGATGTTCAGGATTGTATCATTATATATTAGTTTGTCCTAATTTTGATGATGAGAGAAACAGATTCATTCTACGATATGATAGGATTAGTCCAAGCACTGTTATAGTTGAACAATTACACTAAAAATAACAGAATTAACCAATCTTGCTAAAGTTTGTAAAAATAATACTACTTACTTTTAAGTAGCTATTGAATATTTACTGGAATGTGCTTGTTTTCTCAGTTGCATATTTATTTTTTGCATTACAATTTGCATTACAGTTAGTGACTTATCATTTTCTTTCATTGTATTGTATTTTAGAGTTTGTAATTAGAGTATAACTTTAATTACCCAGGAATAAGTGTTGTTGTTCACTTACTTAATTTGCTATAACTATGTTCATACACCTTCTGAACAGGTAATAGTGGAACACAGAAAAGGCTAAAGGCATTACCTATGATTATTTTTTCATGAAAAGCCTATTTAGGGATAAACATTACAAATACTCTCAGGCTATTAATGCTATATTTAGCATTTTCAGTGAGTATTCTACGCTTCTGTATCTGTCCCTATAAAAATAAACAGTCTGTGATGTTTTATACCTGATATAAGCAGAACTGGCTCCCCCCAAAAACAGTGTAGGTCCCTCATAGATGGTGTTAAAGCTGGGGAAGCTCATTATGTCGTCAAGGTGCGCCGAGATGGCATCCAAGTTGACCCTCCAGGCATAGTGGCCATTCTGCTCCACCAGGTTAGTCAGCAGGAACTGACGCACAGAGCGCTCCTGAAGGAGGGAAGGACAATTAATGGCAAGACTGACTTAAAAACAAACTTCATTTTTAGCTTCAGAGTTTGATTTTAAAGAAGCTATAATCAATATGTTTATATTAACAATGGATCACATCTACGTGAAGGGAGTTGCTTGAAGTGATGAACCAATAGGGAATTATCCCCCGACGTTGTGTTTCACAACTCTCGTTGTTTTGTTTCTGCGGACCGCAACTTTACCGTTTTGGTTCATGCTCACCGCTCTCATAGCGCTATTCTCGGCCGCAGCAGGAAGCTGTTTTCAGCAAAAAAGCTCTAAAAACTGACGGCATAATATGTATGTGTTGTGGTCACAACTTGTTTCAGTTATTGCAGGTTTAAATATCAGATACAGGAAACTACTTGACAAGAAAGATAAAGTGCACTCCTGACAAACTAACATCCCAAGTTTAAATTATTGAAGAACAGTTGACATATATTTCAAACACTGAATAGTATGAAATCAAAAAGGAGTCCTGACCTTGACCAAACTGCGCAGCTGATCCTCAGCCATCCGCCTGGCGGTGGACCGTGGGATGTCACTGGAGATCTTCACGTCCTGCATGGCCTGGATGTAATAGCGGAAGTTGGTGCGTGTCGTGGTCTGGGCTGGACTGATGTCCACTACCACCAGCCTCTCCACTAATCCTGACTACAAACAGAGACAGATAGATTGACGTAAACAGGAAGGAAAAGAAAGAAACAAAAAGATGTCATTGGGGGAAAACCAATAAATGGAAACAGGGCAGCTAGGTGTGGCATGAACACAATAGGAGGATTATTAAGCTCAAAGAGGACAGGGATGTACAGTGAGAAAGGTCAGGTGACATCCAGCAAGCGGACTGGAGCGTCACAATAAACTCACGGTGGCATTTCTCTACTGCTTACCTGCGTCAGGGCGGTCGTCATGGCCGTTTTCCCTCCCATGCTGTGGCCGATGAGGACGCACTTCTCGATGCGCAGCTGGGCGAGGAGGTGTTTCAAGTCATTGGTCATCGCTTCATAGGTCAGCACCGAGCTGTGAGGGCTGTTGCCATGGTTACGGGCATCTACAGTCAGCACCTAACTGGACAAAGGACAGTTAGGACACTTGGAATGGGGGGAAAGAGGCAACAGAGCAGAAACAAAAAAACTTTTACGTCAGCTGTTTCCTTTTTTTCTTTCTTTTTTTGGTTCCAGCTCAGGAGGGTGACAGCACAAACAAAGGCTGGATTGTGCACATGAGGTGATGAGTTTCTTCAAGCAAGCCAAAAAGCAGATTATCTATCAGTATTTATTACAACAGTACAGACTGCTGAGGAGTTGTATCAAATGACTGGCAGCACACTGGTTGATTGTACTTTCCCATGCCTGCTTTTATAAGAGGGCTAGTGTCAGGCTGCTGAGAACAAACACAAACACATAAAGATGATTTGTTTTTGATGTAACAACAGACAGGTGTGATGTCTTCATCACTGCATTACCTTACGGCCTGTGCGCTGCACCAAGGACTTGGCTATTGAGTGGAAGTTAGATTTGCTGCCAAAAAGGCCATGGAGAAACACCAGGGGAGTACTCTCTCCCTTCCCATCGAAGACATCATAGCTCAAGTTGACTGGGCTGGGGGGAAAAAACATCCATGCTGATTAGCTATAATCTCCCTGGTTACGTCTGTGGTGAGAATTATGTCACAACTTAAGGCAAGAACAGTGATAAATCTAAGTAATAAAACTCTGCAAACTGAAGAAACTTTCAGGGAGTGGAAATGATGATTGAATTGCTTCAGCTTGCAGAGCATTTTGCTTTCCTAATTTGACCTCTGTCCCATTCAAACAGGATATCAGAGGATATTATTCAAAGAGAACCAATGCAATGACAGCATTGTTCAATGATTTGTGACTTATTTGGTTTGAACTGTTTTGCTTCCACCTACTCGTACAACATTAGGTAATACAGGTACAGGTACATTGTTCTTTTTATAAGTTTAAGTAATCTTTTATATACAAACACAACATTTCACTTGCCATTTATTGTTATATGCATGTGTAAATTGGAAAAGATAATTTTATTGAATTTTATTATTGAGATTTTAAATGTTTGACCTCTTTCCCACCACAGATGTTAATGTAACAGTATACAGGGAGAGGACACAATCACATAACCACCTATACAACTAACAAATATTTCCACTACGGATTAATCTGTTAATTAATTTTTGATAATTCCTAATGTATTCAGTGCATACAATGCGGCATCCAAAACACAGAGATAATTAATTTACAATAATATAAAACGGAGAAAAACACAAACACAAAATCTTCACATTTGAGAAGCTGGAACCAGCAAATATTTGGCATATTTACTTGATAAATGGCTTAAAAGATGAATCTGCTGTCAAAGTTTTATTTTCAGCACTAAACTCTATGATGATCTTTAATTGAACAATGTACTCTTCATAGATTCAGTTAATATATTCGATTGCATTAGCTTGTGCAGATACCTAACCTCAGTATTTAGCTGCCTATATCGTATACACTCAGTTGCCTGTTTACTGTTCACACCTAGCTAAATCTAATGCAACCAAATACAACAGCCGATCAATAAATCTTACCTTCATACTGAGAGGTGTTTCTAATATTGTGTCTACCCTTGATAAAAAATGGGGTGGACAAAATATTAGACACACCTCTCAATCTAATATTAAATTGAAAAAAAAATTCTCTAAACGAGTTTAAACAAAAACTGAACAGTAACATTCATGATGGCAGGATTTATCACAGCCGTGTTGTATTAGACGGCATTCATTTTAGCTAGCTAGGCTTAACGTTACCTAATAAACTGGTAACGTACATGTAGCATAGCATACCACATACCAAATATGCACGACAGCAATTGTTGTTTTATTTAACGTTAGCTATATAACAGAATAAAATAAAGCCAGACAGATATCTAAAATCCTCTCTGTAACTGATAGTAGCTCAACTGCAAGTTAACCCTCTTGCTAACAAGACGTTTGAATGTCATTTATGTAAACTGTGTAAAGTAAACGGTTAATAAAGATGCAAAGACACGACACGGTGACAGATTCTAACAGTCGAGTAACTGGCTGCTTTTAAAGAGATAGACTGGGCTGTCATGTTCACTCAGCACCACCGCACCACGCTACAGCTCAGGCAGACAGAGGGCATCAGTTAGCCGGGGAGCTAGCAGGGATACCTGGATGAGCTGGCTGTCCGGATAGGAGCCAACCCGCACACATCCTGATGTCCGGGGAATAAACGACACGAAGGCCGGCCGCTCAGCAGTCCTCTCTGGATCAGGCGACACAAAGCACTCATGGCAGCATATGCTCCGTTACCGGGAGGTTGACAAACAGCATGTGCGTTTCAAATCGGCCACAATGACAGCAGAGATACAGCGAGTGTGCATGCAGCAGCCCGGAGGTCGAGATTGATGGGAGCTTCAGTCTGTCAACAGCTGATTGTGCGTCATGACGTAGGACGCAAATGTGCATGGTGTTTCGTTCCCTGAGTATTGTCTTCAGGCTCCGTAAAAATGTGTTAATCCCGATTTGGGACAGTTGTAGCCAAGAAGAACATGAACTTTAAACATATTTATTTCTACTGTGATTTAGTATGAATATTTCGTTTGATCCTTCAATCTAAGGGTATACATTTGAACCCACTTAATGAAATGTCTGTCAAAGCTGATGTATTCAAGGAAAAAAACACATTTATTTGATGTTAAATAATAGATTTCGTTACGTGTATATATATTATATATTAAAAATATATATATTAAGATCAAGCCCCAAATTAACAATCTCTTTAAATGTTGAAGGTTAAAAAGCCCAGACTCTTCTTTGCTTGATTGATTTATATTGTTTAAAACAACCCTAGACTTGTGTTTACTTTTCTTGATTTCACATGGATTAAAATATTTTTTCCGAATTAATGTAGTGTTTAACACGATTGTAGTCTCTAAACACACTGTTTCTGTCTTAAGTGTAAGCACTTTGCATTTGGACAAATGCAAAGCCACAAGGTGGCGCCACAGTGTCACAATGTGGGCTACACCTTCTCACCCCCAATAAAATTATTTCCTTACTGCACTGCATAGAGCTGCTTCCTGTTAGAACAGTTTACAGTAAATTATCAGGTAATTCATTGTCTTGTATGGACTTTTGTAGAACACACACAAGTCTGTAGGGATCAAACCTGTGACTGTGACCTGTGACCTGTCACCAGGCTGCTCCGTCAGCTGAGAAAAAGCCAAAACAACACGTGTTATGTTGGGGACTACTGCTGCATTGTAAATTGTTTTCCAGTGGTTTACTAATGTGTATTTTGCTACTTTCTGTATTTATTCTGTTACAGTGCTTCTGTGGAACAGTGTTATGCCTTGTGAAGTGTTCTTTGACAAGTAGAGACGCGGGTCAGTATCAAGTAAAATGATGATATTTGCTTAAGTACCTCTTATTATTAGGTTCAAGAGTATGAATTTTAATGATTTGTTGGTTATACGTTCTGAAACCCTAAGACTAAGGAGCTGACAGTGGACATTGGAAAGAAGCAGGAGAGGAATTACCATCCCCTCAGGATTAACGGGGCCCCGGTGGAGAGGGTGGACAGCTTCAGATACCTCTGTGTCTGCATCACAGAGGACTTACCATGGTCCTCTCACATCGACACCTTAGTGAAGAAAGCCCGTCAGCATCTCTACCACCTCGGATGCCTAAGAGACTTCAGGCTACCCCTCAAAAGACTTTTTATACCTGGCAGTGATGCTGCCTGTCAGGACGCTGATGACCAAAACAGCGAGGATGAGGAGGAGTTTCCTCTCTCAGGCCATTCGGGTCCTGAAGCAGTGACTTTACACACACACATATAACTGCCATACATCACTGTCATACTGATGTCAACTTATATTGCATGCAGTGCTTTTTGAAAGGATTGAAAATCTTTACTAGTTATATTGTTCATTGTTCCACTGTTTTTTTTTTTTACTCTATTTTATATATTTCTATTTTATTTCATCTATTTGCTAGTCTTTTCTATTCTATTGTTAGACTCATCGTTATTTTATTTATCTATTTCTTGGACTCGTTCTTGAGATAGGCACCTAAGTATTTCACTATACGTTGTATGATGTGACAATAAAACTTGATTCGATTTGATTTGAACATAACACATACATATATAACTATGTTCTAAATATATTCTAAATATATAAAATAAAGTCTTACAGGCACAACAGTCCCAAAGGAGCTTAGCCAGGTATAAGGCTACAAGGAAATGTATTTACAGGTGCTCTTCACCTCACACTGTACACATCAGTGCTGTAAACTATATGTTGGTTTGTTGTCCTGTTACACCTCTCTCTCTCTCTCTCTGTGTCCTGTCTAGCTTTCTCACCATCACTCTGGTTTGTTTTGTGATCACTGCAGTTGATTTTTGTTCTTATGTCCGTGGCTCCTGTCATGTACAGGAACATAAAAACAAACAATCAGTCTAAAGGCTTGGAGAACCTAACCTCCCTTACTGTGTCTCCAAACATTCATTGCTATGGGAGACGTGTCTGCTGGGATAAAGCACGCTGTGAGCTGTCACCATAGTGATGGCATGAGACAGAGGCCCGGGGGAGGACATGGCTCAGACCCAACTGAGAGCAGAAATGGGAACTGGCAGATGAGTGTGCATTTTTTTTATTCTATTGAACATTGTGTCACTTGACTACCAAACCTAAAATGAAGGATTCAGATTTATGGCAAACTTGCTGTTGCTCTTCCTACATGGTATATTATCTATTTTGAATTGATATGTTGACAGAAAACTTTAACCATTATTCTCATAAACTGAAGGATCAAGTGTTCCTTTACGGGTTGAGAAAATTCTTCTACTTCTTAAGCTAAATAAAATATTTTTAAAAACCTTATTAACTGGAAACTGCATCGACACAAAGCTGAAAACAGGGCTGTTTTTCTGAGCTCATGAAAAATCACAGGACAGCGATGCTACAAACATGTGATGATCTTATAGAATATGATGCATCGCTGTAGATTAAACTACCCAACAGTATATAAAGTCGTTAAAATGAGCGCAACCTTAAATCTATAGCAGTAAACATACAAGTTTTCAGTGCTCTACTGGTCTTTCCAACTTATGACTTACCACAAGGGCATGTGATAAGATAAATGGCTGACTTAGTGTGACATGAAATAAGGCCATACACATTAATGCAGCAGTAATATTAATCCAAAAACATCATATATAATATTAAAACACTGACAGTGATCTTAATCGTGTTTCAGCATAAGTCACTAAACTGTCACATAAAGCAAAATGTTATTTGCCCACAGCGAAAGATTAGCTGCTGTCACATATGAAAATGAGTGCAGACAAGTCGAAGCAGTGGACCCACAAGTGTATTTTAAATTAATGCAGAATGTCCTCTCATGGTATCAGCCACATTAACCAAATTTCTGCTGATTTACAATACAAGAGACCTTATACTTCTGCTTCACTGATACTTCTGCTTTCACTGGTGCACTGTGCTCTGCCCATCTTATATGTTTTTATTTAGAGGAGTTTTGGAAACATTCAGGCGGTTAACTCAGGCTTAATGTTGATTTATTCATAGAAAGAGGTTTAGATATTGATAATAAAAGTCAGACTCCACCATTGTTTATGATGCACATGTGCAGAACATTGATATCCCGCTCTTCACGTATAATGTCACTCACAACATGAGTTTTGGCCGTACTATTTTAAAAGATTGCAAACATTTCCACATTCACAAGTCAACGGCACTTTTACTTTGTATATTGTGCCTTTTTTGCAGTCATAGTCTGTCTATTTTGTCTTTTAAAATGTAAAAATATGATATATACATAAAGAAAAGTTTCCTGGAAAGCTCTTTATTTATACACCTTATGACATAAATGGTGATACAAAAATATTTCTGTCCAATTACTCGCTACTCAAGTCTTTCACAACTTAAATTTATCTGTATTTACAGTTAGTTTGATGACTCATTAAGCCATAAAACGCAGCTCAAAGCTCCCTGATAAGAGCTGCAGAATTATCAGGATACTCTGGGAGAGGAAAGGAATGTTCTCCGTTCCGGGAAAACAGTGTCAGAAGTCAGAGAACAGAAGTCAGTGCACAAGAACAACCATCCTGACAGACATCAGTTCATACTAGTACATACATATACTACAGCCCTTGCTGTCAACATCTAGGATCACAAAGTCAAAGTCTCGTTTATCTGTACCACCAGCAAAACAATCACAGGAGACCTCTGCAGAGGGTCAAAACTCTGATTGTTGTGGTGCCTTTTTTATTTTACGTTCTTTAACATTTGTTATCTGTGGAAGCTCAGGTCATGTTCATGTTTTTAGCTCTGGTGCTGGATATCTGATATTCACTGAGCAATCTGGAGGTGGAAAAATGACTGAGAGCATGAGCCAATCTTCCAAATGACCAGAGTACGACCTGTATCCTCATGTTAAAGTGGAAAGTTACTTTACAAACGCATACACAAAATAAAGAGTATATAAAGTATTTTCTATCACTAAAGCAACATTATATGTAAAAGATAAAATAATGAATCCTGCTGTGTGTTTTGGGATTTCTCTGCTGAGGATTAACTGAGTAAGAAAAAAACTCAAACAAAATTTGTGTTTTTATTGCATTTTTGCCCCTCCTATTAATTTCTTCATCAACTTGCACCTTGTGTGGTCGTACCGCCTAATCACGTCTCTTTCAGTCCTTTCAGCTTTGTAATAAATAATAATATGTCTAAAATACAACATATTTCCTGACACATGCATGCTGAAGTGTTTGCAACTGATAGTTTATCGGCTTTACCCAACGTTACAGTCCATCAGTCAATGAGGTTAAACAGTCAGTGATAACCTGAGCTAATACTTTCTTCTGAGTCTCTATCAGGTACCTGTTGGACTTTGCTGTTCGGTCATCATCTTGTTTGTGAGAAATCTGCTACCTGTCAACTTCACGTGTTCCTGCTGGAAACAGAAGTTGACATTCAAGTGTGCTATGGCCTTTATTCTCCGTACTGCCTTGCCATAACACAGTTCTGACCTTTTCTCTTTTTTCTTTTTGGGCCCTGTCATGCTACTCTAGTTCTCACTTTGTTCACTTCATAATAATCAACATCAGCTGATTCACTTCACATTGAGATACTCCAATGCAGTGATAACAATGATTAATTCCTTGTTTTATTTCTTCTTCTTCTTTCTTTCTATTTGATTTTGTGGGTCGCCGTTTTGTTTGTATCGTGCACGCCCACAAGCATGCAGGTAACGCGATACATGAATATAGCTAACTAGTTTGTGAACAATGAAGCATATCTGTTAGTACTGTATGCTGCCATACAATAAATGTTGCTAATGGCTATTTTCATTACTGATTTGATCTATTTTTCTTTTCTTTCTGAGAAAAAATGTCCGTTCCAGTTTCCCAGAGCTCAAGGCGACATCTTCAGATGACTTGTTTAGTGCGACCAGTAGCCCATAACCCAAAGGTATTCAATTTATGATGAAATAAAACAGAGAAAAGCAGCAATGCAGCAATTTGTATCTCTGTCTTCTCTATGATGCATTTCTCCCTGTGTGACTGTTTTGTGTCAGTCTTTATCCGCGATTCAGAGGAACTGACACCAAAACCTGATATTCACCAGTTGTCCATGTAGATAACAAACAATCACACCGCCTAAAGACAACCCTGCTGCAAGAATGCAAGGTGTGTGACAAGCTGCTGGGTTTTTTTAGGGTGGATTTTTCAAGGGTGGGCAATTTGCTGAAACACTTTTTCTCCCTCAGGCAGACAAAGAGACATACTGGCATTCTATGCTCGCATGAAAATGTAATAATTAACTCCAGAACTGAACTGCAATTAGATGATTTATTCTCAGTTAGTGCACTGTGTTAGCAAAAAACTAATTGTCACACTTGTTGGCATTTTTCTGTTGAATTGGTCAAATTCCACTCACTGACCCACTTCGATCATGGTCCTTTGAGATTACAGGGGTATGGCAAGGTGAGTGTGTGTGCGTGTGTGTGTGTGTGTGTGTGTGTGTGTGTGTGTGTGTGTGTGACTTGGTAAAGCCTGATGGCAGAGAACATGCTCAGTGAGCAGCGAGTGTAGCAGGGGCGTTTCAAGGCTGATAAAGTACCTTTGGTTATATTTTCTACAGATAAGGCTGTAAAATGTTGTGACTCAGTGGTTTAAAACCCCTCATGTGACTCTGACATTTCCTGACGCTGCATTAACAAGATTAATGTTGATTAGTTAGCTCAGCCTCATCTCTTTTTCAGTACATGTTGTACCCAACAACAAAATGGTGCTTTAATTCTAAACATTGATTATTTACAATATTTATTTATTATTTTCATCTAGAAGTTACATGCAAAAACATGTGACATTTACAGTACACACTGGCACATTATAAGTTCAATGAGCTGCTCTTTTCTACTTTTTCTTTGTAATTGACAGCTGCTGCTCATCACATCCTGTTCAACAGCCTGTTAACATACATTTTATAAACCAAAAGTTAAACACTAGTTAATTAAATATTCTATATGTGGCTTTTTGTGAAATCTGACGATTGTTGGAAAAGTTCACAGCTCAGGTGTCAACATATTGTATTTTAAATGTAGTTAAAATGACCAATAAGTATTCAGGACAAACTCTTATTAGTGAGAATAATATACACAAAGTCAGTGTATGGAACAGAGAAGAAAATCTTTGTATTACAAAGGATAAAAACTGAAATGGGCAATGTGACCTTTATTTACAGGACAATAACAATGGAACTCAATACAATAATGTGTTTGCAACACAGCAGTTTTTAAAAGTGGTAAAGCGTTTCTCAGAACTGAGTTCCCTTTTTCAAAACTCTTCACAGTTAGCACAACAAACCACATCTTTCATAATTCATTGACTGTTTTCTCACTCAAACTCAACCACCACCAAAACTCTGTGTATTTACACTCCATTTTGCACACGTTTATATAATATTGTCAAAACTGTTTACGTTCAAAATCCAACAACACAAAATTACTGTAAATTAGACTGAAATTAACTACATTCTGCTAAATCTACATCTAAAAATTAAAAACGCATAAACTCCTTATTGGGACCTACAACAGTGCTTGTTTTCATTCCTTGATGACCTCTATGAAAGACTTGTGCCAGGTGAGAACGTTTTGTAATTGAATGGGACGATGTGGCGTTTCACCATCTCTTCCAGTCACCGAGTGGTTTACAGCCCACCTTGCTGGCCAGTCTGAGCCTCAACCCCATGGGGGAATTATTTTATTGAGGAAAATAATCAGATGTCCCTTTCTGATGCAATGCATGCTGGATGCCTGGACATGCAGAAGATTACCAGGGATGGATCAGCCATGTATGTATAGTGAATATGTATTACATATAACATTACTGGGATTACTTTAGTTTCATTTTGAGTCTGCTGTATTCAACCTCTATTTAAACATAGTAGTCATATGAAGAACACTAAGATAAATATCAAAACAAAGAAACCTGCAATTATGTTAAATTAAAGATGAGGATAAAAATGGCAAAAGGACAAAACAGGGCATCAAACTAGCAATAAATAGGTTGATTACATTTTATACAACAATATGGGGTTATGGCCTAAAAATCAGTCACTCAGATGTAATCTTTACAGGTACATTTATAGTTAATGGTGGAACAATTCAAACTTGGACACATCAGCCAATTAAATCAGTGGATCCAGTTTCAGATCCTGCTGCAGTTTGTTTCATCTGAGTTTTACTAAGTTTTGAATTTGGAAACCTTCAGAACGAGTCGAACATGAAGTCTTAGTCAAGCAGTGAGTTTTCCTATTCTGCAGAACACACACAGGATACATAGAGTAGGCTGTTAATAAACTCCTAAAGCTGTCGCTTGTTATGGATCTGAGGAGCTAGTTCAATAGAGCTATTGAACGATATAAAGCATCTAGTGACTGAAGTGTAGATGGTGGAGCATGCACATAGACAATATTGGCATAGTCCAGTAGAGACAAGATTGTCAGCTGGACTGATTGTTGCCTAACTCAACGAGACAAACTGTTTTGTGTCTGTACAGAAAGTTTGTTTAAGATTTTTTTGTAAGTTAAACAAAAGTTTTATAAGTATGACTGAAACACAGCGTTGATGCAAAACTGAGATCACCAGGATATTAGATATGTTTTTTCAGTCTGCTCTTTTTTCTTTTTAACTTCCTCCTGATATGTTACTGGAGCTGCAGTGATGGCTTTATGTCTGTACCTGTTCTCTCTTTCCTTTCATTTCCTTTCCCCATAATATAGGGTACCTACTGTCCCTACCACACCTAAGCATTATTTAACTCTGGTTAAACTGACCGCTGGCTAAACAAAGAAACCCAACTCCCAAAGCCCAACCCAACTTTTTAAACTATTTGATTTGGATTCATCCTTGTTTGTTTTGGTAGCACATGCTTTGTGTTGTCCCTTCTGTATTTTGTAGCGCCCTAAAAAAGGTTAAACAGTCTTTCTTAAGCAAAGAGGAAGAAAAAAAACCCACATTACTGTTAATAAGACTTTTATTAAAATCTTCAACACATTTCAAGCACTACTATAAAACATTTAACAAAGCATTTTATTTTATAAATCAGCTCTTTTAACAAGCAACACCAAAGTTAGAAATGATGTTAAACTTTGAACACAATGTCTTATTTGAAAGAGATGGAGATTAATTAGTGAAATATTTCATTTCTACACACAAAACACATCCTGCTGATCTGGAAACAAACATCCTACAACAGCTATAGTCATGTTCCCTCAAGGTGTCTCTCACACACACACACACACACACACACACACACACACACACACACACTAAAGAGGTCTTTTGGCTCTTTGTTTGACATACAGAGGACCGTACAGGCTGTTAGATAGATATAAAAGATACAAAACTGTTTGAAACTAAGACACAAAGCAAATATATTTGAAACACAGACACACAGTGGAATTCGTGGTGTTATACAAATATATTTATATTACAGAAATATAAAATAAACACATATGGACACATAAAAAGTCAGACTTTGTGTGTCAACTGAAACAATCTCTTCTATGTCCTCAAACAGTGAAACTGTGAGGAAGATAAAGTTGTTTCCTGGGGCCTTATCATGGATCCATCTTCAGTTTCAGTATCAGCAGAAACTCTCCTAAGCAAATATTACATGCAAAACACGCACGCACGCACGCACGCACGCACGCACGCACGCACGCACGCACGCACGCACACTCACGCACTCACACAATGAACAATCACACAACCAAATCCATGTAAAATGAGAGCTGGCTCTTCCTTTTCATTGTCAGTAAAATGACACAAAGCATTTTAAGTTGAAGTTTCAGTGAAACACGACACCAGCCAGCCAACAGCTAATGATAGAGCAACACACAAAAAAGCAAGTAGCAGGTGTTTTCAGATTCACATAATGCTACAGATGTTTTAGAATAAATACAACATGTACTCAGAGAGACGCAGTTTAACATTTCAAAAGAATAAAATTATGTTTGACTGGAAAACAGGCTCTCATGGTCATATTCTGAAAAGGAGAGCCTCTTTAACAAGACACACCTGCTGGATTATAGCAGAGCAAATTCGTTAAAATTATGTAAATGAACATGTCAGCAGAAAGATCAATATTTGTACATCTTCATCTCGGAGTCATTTCGTGGGCTTTACCCTGTGGTTTTAGACAGCAAAAAATGACACACACAAAAACACTCATTCAACAATAATTTTCAGTGTATCCTACTGTCCACATCAATTTGTCAGACACTCCAGGGCCATTCAAACATAGTCTTTTCTGTCATACCCTCCACCTGCACTGGTGCTGCGCGGGGCGGTGTAGGCCATCCGGGGCGGCTTGTACTTCTCTCTTGGCGGGCAGCTGCTGCACAGCAGCGCCCCAGCAATCAGGAGCAGGGCGGCTGCTCCCCAGCCAATGTAGAGCGATGCCCCAATCTCCCTTCTCTGCGCATCGGTCAGAAGGGGGTTGTAGAAGTCCCGGATGATGACGCTGGCGGTCCAGGAGACGGGGATGAGGACCAAAAGGCCGGCGAGGATGAAAAAGATCCCAGAGATGATCATCACTTTGGCCTTGGACGGCTCGTCTTCGATGCAGTTGGTGCACTTGGCGCCGACGATGGAGATCAAGACCCCCAGCACCCCGAGTATGATGGCGATGATGGTCATCGCTCTGGAGGCCTGTAGCTCCTGAGGCAAGGCCAGCAACGAGTCGTAGACCTTGCACTGCATCTGGCCTGTGCTCTGGGTGACACAGTTCATCCATAAACCCTCCCAGATGGTCTGAGCCGTGACGATGTTGGCTCCGATGAAGGCTGTCACCCTCCACATTGGCAGGGCACATGTCACTATTGCAATGATAAATCCAAGGAATCCAAGGGCAATGCCCACAATCTCCATGCCCATCGACATGTTGGCTCTTTGTCTGATGACAGACCAAAACTTAAAGAGGGAGTTCACGGAAAACAAAACCCTTCAGATTGCAGTTAAGAGTTTCTTCTTCCTCTGTTGTTCAGGTGTCCTTGAAAAGTGTGAGCACCTGTTAGAGGGTGTGATGTAGCTATGAGAGGCTGCCACGGAAACAAGAGATCCTTTATACCTCAGGGGAGCGAGGAGGAGTCCCTTGGTGATGATGTCAGCAGGAGGCTGTCTTCACAAAACAAAAAAAAACCCATCACCTGCGCACATACAGTGGAGGAGGGAAGCTGGAAGCAGGGCGGGGGAGGAGGGATGTGATGGAGGTAGGGTGTGTCTGTCTGTCTGTCTGTGTGTGTGTGTGTGTGTGTGTGTGTGGTGGTGGGGAGGGGGGTTGGTGGGGTTGGTGGGGGTTGGTCACTGGTAAGATGGCTGTCTCTTGGCTTCCAAGAAAAATCAGCACTTCATAAAAGCACTTCACCTGTTTTCTCCCAGAAGTGCCCTACCTGACGTGGGCGTGTGATGAGCAAATCCAAGCTGCAGTATAAAGTTGAGTAAACAAAGCCATTAAATGAGGCCAGACCAGATACATCACTGATCGTCTTAGTGGAGAAGGAAGAAGAAGTTCTGTTTTAAATGCATCAAAGTATGTAGTTCCTTAAACATAAATGCTGACTTACATACATGCGGTAGTTAACCACAGAGAACAGAGAGGTAGCTTCAGCCTCTGGACACTTAGAAAGCTTGTTGCGAGAAAACATAGAAACATAAATACACACACACACACTGGTGCAAACACACACTGAGGCTGTAAGTAGACTGCCCCGCTGATACTGTTGATCTTTCGTTGCTTCCTGGTTCCAGTCGTGTGGATTTCTTAGACAGCCAGGATTCGGTGTTAGCAAAACAATCCCAAAGCTTGGCTGGAAACCGGAATAACTGCACCCAGAGTAAATATGAGCAGAGAGAAAACATAATAGGCCAGTTCTCAAATGACACCTTTAGCATACAGATAGAGGGATCTTCTCAGTATCGGTTAAACTTTTCACTCTGACCAAACAATTTCTGTAGACACACATGTGGTTTGAGTATATTGTGTAAAAGAAGGTTTCCCTGTTGCTCGCAGTATTATTTGAGCCCCTGTTGAAGATTAGTCAAACAAGCCAGAAACTTAGGATATATTTTTTGTTCAAAAAAAATAAAATAGCACAAGATTTGTTTTTAACAGCAAAAGGAATGAGATAAGTGCAGTTTATCTGTATTTTACTGTAAAGGAGTTTATGATAGTGACATAATGACAGGTGCATGATTTTTCTAATAGAATTTCCTGGAAAAGTTGATGTAATTCTGTACTAATTGTAGGAATGTTTTCTTGAAAAAAGCTCCATCTAAACTGTAGTAAATATTCATTCATTGTTCATTTATTATTGGCAACTTTATTCTGAAAACTATCAACTCTCTATTTTCCCACTGATTAGTACACATTTAGTCCTTTCCAGGAAATGTCTTGGAATTACTACAAAATACACCAAATTGCCTCTAACATAAGGCCGATCCAATGTTTTTGTCATACACACAAACTCATGTTACAAAAAAATGTCCTCACATTATGAGTGTGGAGGCCAAAATAGTTGTCACAACAACACACATAAACAAACTACAGGGCTGAACAACAGGAAGGCTCTGTTTGTCGTTCCATCGTGAGCATCTTTAACAGTCAGTTTCTCGTGTTTATGTAACAACATCAGTTCATGCATTACCACTGAGATAACAGCCATGACCTGTAGGCTACCTGTATCACTACACCTGTATTGACCAGTTGCCCATGTTGCCAAAGCAAGTGCAGAAGCATGAGCACAAATGGAGCTGATGTTCCTATCAATTAGTCAAGATATATTTCCCATATTAAACCATGTAGGTTATTATTATAATGGAAGAACACATGCTAATATTAAGACACACCTGTATGTGTTTAAATTATGGTCATCAGTGATGGAAGGTAACTAAGTACATTTACTCGAGTACTGTCCTTTAGTACAATTTTGAGGTACTTGTAATTTACTTGGGTATTTCCATTTTCTGCTACTAACAACTACTAATGCTAATAACATTATATATAATCAACTACTAAATTATGCTGCATAATTATAGGTTAAGATAAGACTTTATTGATCACGGAGGGAAATTCACAAGCTACCCAGCAGTATATAAAGTAATTCAAATCAGCCCAACTTTTACCAGCTGTAACATTAAAGTGATGAACACATTAATGCATCGATAATTATAATCCAATAATATGATATACACATTATTCTGAAATAATGAGGTTTTACTTTTGGTACTTTAAGTATATTTTGATGATAATACCTTTGTATTTTTACTTAAGTAAAATTTTAAATACAGGACCTTTACTTGTAACAGTATTTCTACACTGTGGTATTTCTACTTTTACTTGAGTAAAAGTACTTCTTCCACCACTGGGTGTTACTATTTCATGGGGTCCCTTATGTTCAGAGGAGTCAAAAAATCTTAAATTATTTTTTTCCTGGATGTTGAAAGTTTCGTTCAGTGTTGTTCAGAGGCGCAGAAATTGGTCATGTGTAGTAATGTTGTAGAATTAACAGGCTGCTTTTTGTACCTGAGCACACCTGTCTGAACACAGAGGGATCATTTGACTATACAAAACAGGAAAAGGTTGGTATCTGTGGTTCAAACACTGAGTCAGACACCAAACAGGAGGGACTTCCCATCACATCAGATTTCGGTCACATGAAACTCTGACGTATGTGCGGCAGGTGGCACTAAAATTGTTTTAAATGAAAAACCCAAGAGGGTAATAACAAATACAGATCAGTTTTTGAACATTGTGCTGATGTTGTCTTAAACTTATTGTTCATCTTCTGATTTTATGTTCATTTGTGTTCATTTGAATTTCCACTTTTATTTCTACAGTATATTGAATCAAAACCTAATCACTATTTATCATATGAGCCTTTTCCCTCAGGCCAAGTATTCAAACATTTAATGATCATCTTGATGATTGTTAAGTTTAACGAGGATGAATTAGGCCCACATAATGTTTCACAGTGAAAATCTTTATTACTTTCAATCATTTCAGTAGATCCAAAAACAAAACATTTGCATTCATAAAGTCTGTCTCATACATTTTAATAAAACTCCTATTTTCCTCAAATTTATGGCAAACACATGTTATATTAATACAACACAAGACATGTTAAATAAAAGCATCAACCTTTGTAGAAAATGTCTAAGCACAGACACATAATGTGCTGTGAAATGTGATAGAGATGAAACAACAAAATCACTCACATATCAATCACATATCCAAACCCAACCATTTTACATAACTTCCTTCATTCTTTTTAAAGTCCACTCCGCCATGTTGACCTTGCTTTGGAGCCCAAAGTGAGCTCCATTTTGCTCGGCTGTGTAATGTTTCACATCTGTGACTCAGCCTATGTCTGTATTTTGTAAAAATGGCAAGAAAAATATTCCCCTAGAAATTTTTCATTACAGTGACAACAGTGTCCCTATTTGTTTTACAATAGTTGACAGTATGATATCTGATATGTACACACTGATCAGCACAATGAGGAACGTTCACAACATAAATGTTATAGGCAAAAATAATAAATATATATCGGATAAAGTCTCCTCACTGAACTGACCACATAGACCAACTCTTTGAACTTCTCCTCCATATTTGGTCACATCCTCTTAAATATTATGCTTTAGACCAATGGTTATTGTAAACAGTACCATCAAACATTTGTATAGAGCTTCCAAATCAATTTTTTAAAAGTATCAAAACTTATTTACACACATTTATGGTCCTAAATATCCATAAAAACCCAAAACACCTGGCTTGGGTCTTTTACTATTTTCTAGTGAACAATTGGTTCCAGTTAAACCAATGTAATTATTATTTAGCTACACATTTCCTGAAAATGTACAAGTAAGCATGATACATATGAAACTAGTAATTCTTCTTCCTGATCCCTCCTCGGTCCTGTCCTCTTCCCTCACACGTAGTCCCTCTTGTTGTAGGAGCTTTGAGCGGTTGACCTCGGTGCGGCGGAGTACGCTATACGGCTCTGGGGGTGCATGCTGTACCTCGTTGGTTTCTCTTCCTGTGGAGGGCAGCTGCAGCAGAGGATGGACCCCCCAATCAGCAGCAGGGCCGCGGCGGCCCAGCCCAGATACAGCGCCGCCCCGATCTCCATCTTCTGACCCGAGGGGATGAGTGGACTGTAAAACTCAACTATGATGGTGTGTGCTGACCAGGAAACGGGCACCAGCTGGGCCAGAGCTGCTGTGATGAACGCCCCTCCTGAAGAGGCCATCACCCTGGCTTTAACCCCATCATCCTCGATGCAGTTGGTGCACTTTGCTCCCACCATAGCGATGAGGAGGGCCACCACCCCCACGACGATGGAGACGACGGTGAGCGCCCTGGCGGCCTGCAGGTCCTGAGGTAGAGCCAGCATGGAGTCGTAGACTTTACACTGCATCTGCCCCGTGCTCTGGAACACGCAGCTCATCCACAGGCCCTCCCAGTACACCTGAGCTGTGACAATATTGGCGCCAATGAAGGCGGAAACCCTCCACATTGGCAAGGCGCAGCTGACCACACTCAGCACCCAGCCGAGCACTGACAGAATGACGCCGACCAGTTCAAGTCCTAAAGATACCATCGTGCACCAGACAGGCGTCCCCTCTTTGGATCAAAAACTATTTTATTTGTCCTTCTTCTCCTCTTTGTTCCTCTTTATTGGATTTTCTCTTTCTCCTGGTTTTCCTTGCTTCCCTTTCCCCCTTTTATTTTCCAGCAAATATCTGAAGGCCTTCTTGATATTTGCTCCTCTTAGTCGACCCTTCTCTCCACCAGGTATGCCTCCTCTTCAAGCTGTAGCTACTGCACCTGCTGCTGAAACCAGAAGTGTCGATTTGTCACAGCGTGCTTCCTCCACGAACTTTCTGCTGCGTGTACGTGCGGATCTTGTTTTTCTGTGTTCTGCTGCTGTTAAGAAGTCGATGACCCTTATCTGTGTATCCTTTTATTACTAAGTGGTCAGGCCCTCCTAAGAAATTACATCACTTGCCAAACTAAGCCAATCAGGTGATTCCTGGGCATTGGCCTCATTTACCACCTGGGTGTGTTGCTGCTCTTTTGTATGCTTTTTCAAATGAGGAGTATTTTTATGGTTTAACCTTTTGCCCATGGTAGCTCTGGGCGTGTTTGCTTTATTGCTGACAGGAGGTAATGAGTGGCCAAGGCAGAGCTTGTTATGTGGTTGATAGGTGACCACATGAGACTGTAACAGATATACAAACATGTATTTTTATAGATATGTGTGTGTAAGCGTGTACATGTATCAAGTGTGTGTGTATGTATGTTTGCATAGAGTGGGATTGTGTTTGAGAGAGACAGAGGAAGAAAAAAATACAACTTCAGCACATATTAAATCTTAGCAGGCTTTCTCTGTCTGTCCTCTGTTATATCATTTCTTTTTCATTAATTTTTGTTGTTTTGTTGTGACGTGCCGTGTTTTTATAGCCTCGACTAAAACATGATATGACATTTTTTATAGCAGGGACTTGTTGCATTTCCACTGGGTCACACATCGATGGGTAATCATACAATAATTCGAGTTAATGATAAACTAGAAATGCTAAGAATACATTTAATAGGTATGTAACTATGGCTTCTGTGAACCAACCAGCTTCAATATGGAGCAAACATTCTCTATGTGCTTATGTTTGGGAGCATTTATGACACAAACTACAGTATATATGAACTTTTAAGCAAAAACTGTGCCATAAATACATAAAAGCTTAACTGAAACATGAGTCTCATGAAAAGACCAAAACCAACAATGTGTTATTCGGTCTTTCGTTACCTTCTGCCTTCCCTCCCCTGTTTGTAGCACACACCTCCAAGCCCATTGGTACGTACTGAAGATGTAAATCTTTAAAATAAGGGTCACAGATATATAGTTGTTTTTTTTTTAAAGGCTCGGTAATTTCCTATAACAGCTGGGCACTGTCGTTTTTAGCTAACATAACTCAAACAGGACTAAAAAGTGCATTTGTTGGGGACTATTTTCAGCCGCGGATTAATACACATTCTGTGCACTAGTGATTACTATTTCTGGCAGCACAACAGTGTATGTGAGGTTGACTCAAATTAGCTACAGTGCCCATGTTCCTTGTAATGAACGAACATGTCACCCAGTGCAATTGTGTGTTTTATTTATAGATTTTGGACAACAGGAATAATGCATATCAGGCTTTGGATAAACAGACAATACATTACTAGTAGTAGGATGAATTATTGGAGAAATATAGAATATCACCAGCCCTATCCCTTATAAACATCTTAACAGGAGGTTGTCTTTGATCAGCCAGTATCCACAGGAATAATAAGGTACAAAGGTACAATGCCAACGGCTCCTCCTCCTAAGTTTTGGATGACCCTTGACTATAAGATAATGGTGACATGGATTCTGATTTGTTGTTTAAACAACATCTAAATTACTCTGTTAGTGTGGGTCATTGTGCTGTCTGTCTGCACAGACATGTCTGAAGTTATCACTACAATGCCACTATCACATGCTGACACACTTTTATTTTGTATACGTGTACACATTATCACACTTCATTATTAGTCAAACACATACGCTAAAGAATGGCTCACCCAGTAATCGCGATAAGATAAAGCCTGATGAAAGGCAATTAATTGAGATTATCTTGTTATTAAGGAAGGAAACAAACAATCTACCAACAATTGAAATCATATCTGACTGCCAATGCTATCAAATTCTTTGTTTGCTTGCTCAAACAAGAAACATTTGGTGGTAGAGTCGCTGCTTGACAGCACTATACGATGTGTTCTCCAGGAGGCTGATACATTATTGTCTTATAAAATTATCGTCTTATTTTTTATTTGCACACAGCAAAAGTAACATTCATTTGGAGTTGTGTTTCTTCACCACCTGACAAATTTAAGTCCAATTTACTTTTTCTTTTAGCTCTTTTTTGGTTTCCACCAGCTCCTGAGGAAAATATCTGGCTCTTTAGCTGCTAAATGCTCCGCTACATTTACCAGCTAGTTGCTAACTTTGTCTGTCTGCTGTTTGGTGCTGAGCAGGTAGTGTACAGCGGGTTTTCAAAGCTTTTTCACTGAAAACAGCTGCTGCTGGCAATTGATGAAAAGAGTCAGACTGAACAAAGATTTCTTTCAAACAACATTTGCTGACTGTAAAACCAAAACAATCAGCTAAAAGAGGCTACAAAGCTCAGTCGATCTGCAGAGTTACAAGTGACCTTTCACACTATGTTAATATGAACAAATACTGATTAGTGGGGCTTTAGGATTTTAAAATTTACATATAACAGCAGCAGCAATCAAAAAATCAATCAACACACAAGATAACAACACGAGCAAAGTCACATTGCAGGGAGTTGAAAAAATAAAAAATAAGAAAAAGCTAAAGGGAGTATCAAAAAATACTATGTATGAATAGTGCCACATGTAATACACATTAAAGGTACATAAAATTAGGTTGAAATGCAGATAAAAACACAATGTATACAAGTTTGCAAAATGAGAGCCAAAATGCCTCAAATCTGAATTAAATTATTCATCGTATTTATATTGTCTGTTTTTGATTTTACATAATGAAACTTTCTGGATTAACTGCTGAACATTAAGCTCATTTTCATGTTACTGAAACAGCTCCCACAGATATTTTTCCACGGAAGTAGATTTGTGCAGTCAGGGGAGTTTCACTGGACGGCTCTATCTCTACCAAGAGTTGATAAATGAGTTTCAGTTAGCAGAAGGATTATTCTTTTCCCTGCTGTTTCCTTGTGTGCGTTGGTGGATTTGTGTGAGTGTGAACTCCTTCTCCTCTCTAGCTGCAGAGAAAACACACAAATGATCGATCATCAAATCCAGCTGGGTGTGTGGAGACAGTATTTCAGAGGGCAACTGTATAAATAACAGCTAGGACTACATCTATTTGGATAAGTGCCAATGGAAATTCAGATAGCATATGTGCATGAGTCTGCAACTACTGCCAACACACTGATCACAGTGACCTAAATAAGGAGTGAAGACTGTTATAAAAAAAAAATATCCTTCCAGAGTGGAAGTACTGATACTGTCCTGCTGGAAGAGCTGTAAAAATACAGTAAAAGTACAATACATGTAGACATACTGTATTAGGATGTGTTATTTGTGATTTCTGTCCATAACCTTACATCTTTTTCTTTCAGTGTTTCAAATGTAAACAGGTCAACTCTCTAGAGAGTGATTTTGGATCTGACCCAGCATATGTCTTCCCCTCAGTCAAAAACATTGGTGTTTTTTGGAGTTAACTGCGAGTATGTGGTGCATTATTCACTAAAATTGTGTTGTTTTTAAAGACTACGTGCTTTTAAAGCACTTTATAAACTGATTCTGAAAGTCATGGTTCAGTCTGTGAAAACATGAAAAGGACCTGCAGCCTGTTGCACCAGCTGAGCGTAAGTTTGGTCGTAAATTTGAGTGTAAAGTTGACACTAACTTTTATGTTGTAAAGTTGCGCCATCTATACTTGTACTATAACTTAACTAAGTTGACCGTTACCGAAACATCGTCGCAGAGTGTGAGATTTTACCTAGTGCAGCATCCAGGTAAAATGTGACAAAAGCCACCACTAATGAGGGACGGAAATTAAAAGACGTATGATGTATGATACAAGGTCTATTACCTCATTAATAATTCAACCAATTTTATCAATCACTTCTGCTGTACTTTGATGTTTTTTGCTAAGTGATGGCTGTAACACACATAAATATGGTCTGTGGAAAGCTTTACTTGGGTGAAATGTTTAAAGCTTACACAGTTATAAGTTTCAGGCAACGACGTGGTGCCAGCAGCAATTCCCATCATCATCTGAATGAATGAAGTGAACCATTTCTACTCCCGCACTACGTTCAAACTAAGCCACATTTGAACTTACACATAACTGGTGCAACAGGCTTCTTGCTACTTTAACTACAGCATTATTGAGACATTTTAGTGTTCTAGTTAACTTCATTTTTTGAATGTTTTTTTAATTACATACGTTTTGAAAGTCTGTAAAACTGTAAATGCTTTTTATGTTGAAAAAATGTTTCTGTTTGCCAGAGGGGCAAGACTGCACACTGGTCACAGATGATGAGAATGAAACTTATCATATTAAAGATAGCAATCTCTTAAACTGTCTGTCTATCAAGATGAGCTAGTGGCAGTATAATGTAATAGAAACTGTTGGCCTGAGAGGACCTCATAAACATGTAACACCATATGTTTAAATAATGCAAAAAAGAGTACTAGTTTTATATTGGGGTAGATTTACTACACAAATTAATATATTTTTTAGTCAAAATCATACTAATATACCAGTATTTATTTTTGAAATATCTCTTAACAAATCACCAGCCTTTGATTTTAAACTTCCCGCTTCGAAGAAAGACAGGGATTTCCACTGGCAGTTTTTATTAAGTCACTGGTCAGTGCTCTGTAAGCGGACTCTCCGTTACTAAGTAATAAGTCCTTTGAAAGAGGAAGGGAGCCTTGGATTTAATGGCTGCTTAGAGATTTATTGACACATTCAAAAGTGCAGTTAAAAGCTCTTTGAACAGACGTCACACTTTCACAACCACGCAGACATCCTTCTTTGTGCATCTTTGTGCATAGAAAGCTCCAGAGGGGACCAAACAAAACCCAATTTGTGTATTTTATTGCCGCATCATGGGCATATAGATGAAATGTACAAGTTCAAACCAAACTGCATGAAACTAAACTGACAGTATTGTTTTTTTTTTAAATGGTAAGATTTAGATATCAGTCTGTCTTCTTCCTCTGAGTCAGAGTTGCACCTCTAAGTGACTCTTTCAGGAAAATTCAGGGCACACACACACACACACACACACACACACACACACACACACAAAATACAATGACAGAGACGTTTTGAAAGCAGAAGCTGCTGCCTCCCTTTGGGCAGAGCGGAGAATAGCAGACAGTTAGCCAAACTTCAGAGAGTTTAACATTTTTCTTTCATGTCAGGGTTACAACATTTAGAAGTTGCAAAATCCAGACCTGTCAAATACATCATATATCATAGCTCTTGCACTTACACTGACCCCTCTTTGTTGCCCTTGCCACTCCGTCCACTTCAATTTCACATAAATATCAAGTACAAGCTCTTTTCCTGTGATCTTCTCTGAACAAAAAACCTTGTATGTTCACACTTACAATCAGCCTTCAGTCTGATTCACAGAACACACACAGACTGAACATAACAGAGCTCAAAGCCGACCCCCGCCTTTATGTCATGGTCTCTCCATTTTTCACTTAATTATTTTGTTCCCAGTAAATCCTATTTGTTCTTTTGAGAAATTTAGTTTTATCTCTTAAAGTAACAAAATGCCTGAAGGCCTATTTCACCGCTGCATGCGCACCATTTCATGTAATTATCAAACCTCAGAGAGTGTAACCTTCATGACATCACGTTGGTGTGTCTGAGGATCGACCTGCGTCACACGCCTTGCACGCCTCCTTACTTAAACGTTGTAATTGTAAATGTGTGACAAAGCAGGTGCAAGGTTTTTCACCCTCTGTGTACATGCCAGTCGACAACAGTACTGAGGACTGAAGAAGGCGTGCTATAAAACTGAACACAGCTACACTGAAGCACATAAATGATTCTACTTTTTACACAGAAAAAAGTACTGGAGACCTCTTTAAAACAAGACTGTGGATATTGTGGACACGTGGACACACTCTGATCCAAAATCTGTCCTTAATGGTGCTGCCACTAAAATAAAAGACAGATTTAGGTTTGATCTCTTAAAAAATAAACCTACAGTGAAATCAAATGACCGTGTAATATTTACAACAGGGTGCAGAACAGATAAAGGGAATAATAACAAAACATGCCATGTACTTGAATCTGATTTTCAACTCAATGATGTTTTCAAAGAACGGCCTCTAATGGTATATTAAAGAGGTAAAAACCTGAGAGACCACCTGGTGCACTCATATTTACCTTCTCCTCAATTAGTACCAGCTCAAGCTATTGTAGCACCTGTACCTGAGGGCAACCGCCGTTGTGGTTGTTGTAGTCAGTGTAATTATAATAACTGCAGTAAGTTTAAACAGAAGGTACCACTCCCCCCAAGTGGAGGTACTTTTCAGGAGGGAATACTATTGGGTGATGAAACCTTGTCACCTCGCCTCTATTTATTGGATATTTCGATAAAGGTATTTATGATGTTCGTCTAGAAGTCTTATTTTTTACATTTTTGTAGATACTTTACCAAAAAATTGAATGTAAAACTTAAATCTCTATACGTGGTATGAGACAGTGGTTTTTGTCCCTTTGTTTGAAGTAATTTGATTGGCTGTAGCTCCTGTTTGTTTTAAGTTTCACTTTGCTGAAGGCCTCTTGATTGTTTTTTTTCACTCTCATGATTATTTATTCACCATCGGATGTGTTACTAGGGTGTGGCCTATATAACATACCAGTGCCTGTGTCCTACTATAACTGTCGATCTTGAAGAAGACCTGAGGGCTGAAACGTCATCTGAATAAAAGAGAAACTACTCTCAAGTTCACTTCCAGCGATCAGCACCTCATTACGACCGTTGGTGTGCATTACTTTTCTATTACAGACTGTTTTTTAACATTAGAATAAATAATATTTCCAGACTTGACAATATACTTAATATTTAAGGTGGACAGGTGTCACTTCCTGTCTCAAAAGTGTTATATAATACCTTGGAACCGCATTAATAAGAGGGCACAATCTATGGACCTTTAACAAGTCTAGAAATAGGTTTTTGATCAATTAACAGATGCAGCCATAGTGGAGTGTTAGAATTTTCTTGCCGAAATGAGGCAACCCCGTCTCCTGGAAATTACGTTCATATACAGCTAATTTACAACAACAAATACTTTTGAGAGAAATGTGATTTCACACAGACTTTTTACGTGTCTGCAAAGTCCCAAAATGTTCACATAGAAGATATCTGCAAACTGTTCACTGACAATTGTGTTCTTGGTAAATGGAAAACGTCAAAAATAACTTAAAGAGACACAACGTGTTTACTTTATTAACATTTAATTGAAACCACAATCTTTCTCTAACTTTAACCAAAGAGCAGCTTGTCTTTGGACGTCTTTGACAAAGATAATTAGTAGTATAAAGTTGAGTGAGGACATCCTGTATATCTATCTTGACTAGCAGCTTGTCATCCATAGTTTGTGAAGGTGTAATACAGCAAAATCACTGAGCACAGGACCATATTTGGTCACTCTAAACTTTTTGTCAGAGGTATTGTCATTCAAAACAGACTGAGTCATCTCTCACTCAGGACGTTACTCCACCCTCCTGCTGCTTATGGTGAAACTGGAGATGGCGGAGGGAAAATGAAGAGTGCAGATGTACAAAACAAGTCCTGTTAGTATCAACTTTTCTTTAATAAGATGCTTATGTTGTGTCAAAATTGAACGTTTAATCATGCCTGTGGTGCTACAAGCAAAGCAGTTTCACGCGTTTTCTTTTGTTAAATGGATGGTTGGGGGAGGGTAAACAGGTTCTGGGTTTGTGGAGGTTAGGTTGGACCTGAAGAGCAGTGACTGTGAGCTGTTTTCCTCCCTGGCCCCTCCTCTTCCAGAGAGATCATATGTACCTGCTCTCCTCTCAGTCCTCTCCCATTGAGCAAACTCACCTGACAAACAAAGGACTCGCCTCCATCACAGAAGGAGACAAACAACCCTAAGGCTTACGTCACAGCAAGAGAAGAATTTCCATATACAAAGAGACCTTTCAATATCACATTTGAAAAGAGGAAGAAGTTTCATTTGAAGCAACTCAAAGAACAAATCCACTGTCCACGATGGTGTCTGCTGGGGTACAAATGCTAGGTTCTGCTCTAGGGATCCTGGGCTGGATTGGAGCCATTGTTGTCTGTGTCCTTCCCATGTGGAAGGTCACTGCTTTTATCGGCAGCAACATCGTCACCTCACAGACCATATGGGAAGGTATTTGGATGAGCTGTGTGGTCCAGAGCACAGGCCAGATGCAGTGTAAGGTCTACGACTCCATGCTGGCCCTCAGCTCTGACCTCCAGGCTGCCCGGGCCCTGACCATCATCGCCATCATGGTGGGCATCCTGGCTATCCTGCTCTCTGTAGCCGGGGGACAATGCACCAAGTGTGTGGAGGATCAGTCGTCCAAGGCCAAGGTGGGCGTTGCGTCTGGAGTTATGTTCATCGTCGCTGGGATCCTCTGCCTCATCCCTGTCTGCTGGACGGCCACCACCATCATCCGAGACTTCTACAACCCGCTGTTGATCAGCGCCCAGAAGAGGGAGCTGGGCGCTGCGCTTTTCATTGGGTGGGGGGCAGCCGCTTTGATGCTGATCGGAGGTGGGATGCTCTGCTGCCACTGCCCCCCTAAGGATGAAGGCTCCCACACTGCAAGGTACAAAGCTGCCAAATCAGATGTCTCAGCACCGGCGTCCAGTAAAGGCTATGTCTGAAACAGATCCAGAAATGAATAAATAGCTTCCACAAAACAATGTTTACTGGGACAGGTACTACTGGGTTGTGACTGTTGATATTTCAGGATGTTACTTGAGCAAAAAGTATTTCTAAGTTTTGCTCCTCGTGAGAGTTTTTGAAGGAAAGAAACAGCACGAAAGGAACCACACCCAAAGAGGAAATTTTATATGTTAACACAGTTTCTTGTATATGTATGGTTGTCAATATATTAGTAATTTCTAAGTCTTTTCTTTGTAGTATACATATTCTATAACTTCAGTCTTGTTTTGACAATACTGTATGTGGGTTGTTTTTTATGAACCATGTGTATGAGATTCATGATGTGCCAGGTGTGTACTGTAAATAAATATTTTGTTTACAAATCTGAGATGACTTGTGCTTGCTTTTTATTTTCACATGCATTCACACAGCAGCTGTGTTCAACGTGATTCATTCAGTGGTCTTCAAATGGAACAAATCAACATATCATTGAAATTCTTAGACTAACTTTTATTATAATTACTGTTTGTAAAATTAACTCATTTTACAAATTTAGTGATGGAATATAAATCAATTCATTACAATCAAAACAAGGATCCGTCTTTTTAAAAAAAAAATACCCTCACAGCATTTGAGAACATCTATTGTCTGAGTTACTTGTAAATCAGGTTTAGGTGTGGCAGAAAAAAAAACTGGTCTTTCTTCAAACTGAACTAGCCTAGAGGCAAACGTGTTTGTACTTTATATAGACTCACAGGACCATGTTTTCATTTGCTAAGAGAGTAAATATTAAAATGACAGGAAATACTCAAATGATTTTGCTTTAATCTTTACTGTGATTAAAGTCCCTTAATTGAACATGCAAACCTAGAGCTAATACAACACTGTATGTCTGAGATAGTCAGGGTGATCAGGTTGTAAACCAAAAAGTTTTTTCATGGGTTAATATTCTGTTGTTTGAATGAAGACTGGATTAAGAAACTTTTGTTAACATTTTTATCTTTCAGAAAAATCCACTTCCTCATCTGTTTTTAGCTGAATACGTTGACCCAAACTCTGAAGTGTTTGCTCAAGGCTTGACCTGTGTGAGTGGGTCTGTGTGTGTTTGTGTGTGTGTGTGCGCGGGCACAGGTGGGATCTGGAGCCATTGTTCCCAGTCTTGAAGCCTTGCTTGAGGTAACAAAGCTTGTATGTGTGGGAACAATGAACAGAGAGAGAGAGAGAGAGAACAAGGGTTGTGGATATCAGGTCTCAGCTTTCCCCTTTTGTCTTGGAGCACAGAAACTCCACCCTGAAAGTTTGAATCACAGTGAGAGGCAGTTATCTTCTCACAGTGGGACCTCAGAGCATCAGACCACAGCAAACACTTCCTCAAGCAGGTGTGAGAGTGGAGTATATGAGAGCAATTTACTGTTGTGTTTTTAATCTTCGAGATGTGAGCATGTCTGTAAGACCGACCTTTTCTTTCTTCTGTTTTCCTGTGTAGAAGTTGAGTCTTGGCTGCAGTGGCGTAACCATGGCTTCTCAGGGCCTCCAGATCATGGGTGTGCTGCTGGCCTTCATCGGCTGGCTGGGCACCATCATCACCTGCGCCATGCCCATGTGGAGAGTCACCGCTTTCATTGGGGCGAACATTGTCACCGCCCAGGTAATCTGGGAAGGCTTGTGGATGAACTGCGTGGTCCAGAGCACCGGCCAGATGCAGTGTAAGGTGTACGACTCCATGCTGGCTCTACCTCAAGACCTGCAGGCCGCCAGGGCTATGGTGGTCATCTCTGTGATCGTCGGGGTGTTCGGTGTCCTCATGGCCATAGTTGGAGGAAAGTGCACTAACTGCATGGAGGACGAAGTGGCCAAAGCCAAAGCCTGCATCGTGTCCGGAGTGATCTTCATAATAGCCGCTTTGCTGATCATGATCCCAGTCTCGTGGTCAGCTCATGCTGTGATCAGGGACTTTTATAACCCCCTGTTGACCGCGGCTCAGAGGAGGGAGCTCGGGGCTGCACTTTACATCGGCTGGGGCTCCGCTGGGCTGCTGCTGCTGGGAGGAGGCCTCCTCTGCAACAACTGTCCCCCAAAAGATGGCAGACCCTACATACCTGCCAAGTTCGCTCCTGCAAGAACCGTATCTTCAAACGTTGACTATGTTTGAGTGTTTGGGCTGGAACTGCAGCATAATATGTCTCGAGATTTTCATTAAATTTCATTAGTTTTTACCAGAGAGTTTCACAAAAGGATCTGTTTCTGTTTTAGAAGCAAGAAATCTGTGTATTTGGTTGATTAGGGAAAAAAACCCCTCAGAATTTGAATTACTTTTTAAACTCAATAAACAGTTTGGAGCATTAAAGTAACAAAAGACAGCACAGTAAAGTATCTTGTCTGGTGGTTTGTTTGCTTGTGTTTGAACTTTTTTTCTCTTGATGAAATGTGTTCCTATCAAAAGTTGACATATGCTGCCAATTGTCAGTTTTCACATGGAAATATTATTCTCAGATCTTCTTTTTCTAAAATAAATATTTCCCCTGCTGTGAATTTGAGGGCTGAAAACCTGTAACATTTCTCTGAAACAATATTTCTATTAGGAACAAAATACCAACTATTAGGAGTTGTTTAGTTTATAAAGACTGAGACTTAATGCAGTGATGCAATACATCTGAATACAGACAGTCTTTATTAAACTAATATACTCCAATTTATGTCAGTTATTGTATAGATTACTGCCCAGAGAATGCAGATTTTTCAAAAGCTCGTTTTAATATTGGACAATGTGCACTTAAAATCAGTTTTTTTATTCAACTGTATAATGATACAATGATCACTGCTGGACTTTCAAATGTCAGAAATAAAGCTGTTCATACTGTTCTTGACTTCTTCCTTTCTCATGTTCACTCTGCACCTGCAGACACACTGTAAAAAAACTGAAACTGAACTTCTCAAGAACCACTCGTGATAAGGCATTCAGGAATTCAGGGGAGTAGACTCCAGGGAATTTACTGTATCTGGTTGAGATGTTTGCCATGCTGTAATCGACTGCCCTTGTATTAAGGTGGTAATTTACAGTTTCTGTCTTGAGTAAAATGGACGTCACTGCCTGAGACAACAGTGCGCTGTGTATGCTTGGATTCATGTTGCTAAGGAACTGTTTTATATCTCCAAAGAATGGATATTTACACTTTGCCCAGTGAGAGCACATCTGCCAAGTCTTGTCAGGTTGATATATCCTGAACCTCTTTAATGGTTTTCTTTTTGTTTTCTTTTGGTTTCAGTTGAAACCAGTGTGACAAGAAACACAATACGACTCTGCACTGTTTCACTATTGTGTCCATTTTGGCCACTCAGATGCGATCCGGCCGGTGGTGTAGAAGAAGTATTCAAATCTTTTACTTAGGCAGAAGTAACAATACCACAATGTAAAAATAGTGCATTAAAAGTAAAACCCTGCATTAAAATGTTACTGACTCAAGTGAGTAAAAGTACAGAAGTATTATCAACAAAATGTAAGTATAAAATGTAAAAGTACACATTATGCAGAATGGCCAGTCATTGTTATATACATCCAATTTATATTTATAATATTGGATTATTCATACTGATGCGTGAATGTGTAAGCAACACTTTAATGTGGAACTAAATTGAACTATTTTATATAGTCAAGTCAAGTCAATTTTATTTATATAGCCCAATATCACAAATCACACGTTTGCCTCAAGGGGCTTTACAATCTGTACAGCATACGACACCCTCTACTCTTAGATGCTACTGTCAGGTAGTTTAATATATAACAATGCATCATTTCTTTATGAGCTGATATATGTTTTGTGTGTAAAATGTTAATCTTTAAAGTAACTAGTAACTATGGCTGTCAAATAAGTAATAAGTAAAAAGTGCAATATTTCCCTCTGAAATGTAGCACAGAATAATAGTTCTCAAGGGAAATATCTCAAAATTTTCCTTAAGCCCAGTACTTAAGTACATGTACTTTATCATGTTCCACCAGATCAGGCATATTAAAAACACATGTTGACAAAAAATACTGTTTATTCTGTTTATTGTCTGAATGAAAAACAAAATGAAAAATAAATCTCACATGACAAATACATGAGTCTTTCTGAAGTGCTTATGTTGCAAAACAGAAAACATCAGAAGAGTCTGAGCCAGACTGAATTAATATTGAAATTATAACACAAAACAATGTACAAAAAAGAAATTAATTAAAAACTGCAATCCTAACTCCATGTTGCATTATTGTAACATGGCATGTACCTTAGAGTCTCTTGTATGTTTCAGAAACAAAAGGCCACAGTGTGTTAGTCAGAAAACGTTAGTCACAATGCAAATCACAACTTGATAGGCAACAGGTTTGTGTGTGAAGTCAGGGGCTCGTCAAAGGGTGCTGCTTCTCTTGCAGCAACTCAGACAAATTCCTTCCCAGGTGTTGTGGATTTAGGTGCGGAGTACTTTGCTCCATTATAGCGGTCTCCTCCTGACGGGCACTGACAGCAGAGAAGAGCACCACCGATCAGCAGCAGTCCTGATGCTCCCCAGCCCATGTACAAACACGCACCCAGCTCCCTCCTCTGGGCGTCAGGAACCATGGGGTTGTAGAAGTCCTTTATGATAGTGTTAGCAGGCAGAGACACGGTCACCAGACACAGAGCCCCACTCAGGATGAAGAAAACACCTGCGGAGATGGCCACTCTGGCTTTTGCTACCTTATCCCCAATGCAGGTGGTGCATTTCCCTCCGACCACAGAGAGCAGCAGGCCGAACAGAGAGAACAGGATGGCGATCACCACCATAGCCCGAGCCGCCTGGAGGTCCGGAGGCAGGGCCAGCAGGGAGTCGTAGACCTTGCATTGCATCTGACCCGTGCTCTGCACCACACAGGTCATCCACAGTCCTTCCCAGATGGTCTGAGCCACCACGATGTTGTTCCCAATGAAAGCAGACACCTTCCACAGGGGCAGCATACAGATCAGTATGTTTCCAATCCATCCAAGCACAGCCAGCCCGACGCCCAGAATCTGCAGCCCTAGAGATGCCATTGCTGTTTGCTGGTACTCCTTCTCTTTAATGCTCTGTTTCAGTTCTTTACTGGGCTGCCAACTAAAAGCTCTCCCACTGTGGGGAAGTTTTATATGACCCACAGATGCCCCCGAGTAACCCCCTCCTCTGGGTGGGCTTTGGCTTCATTGCTCAGATATAAACATCCATCATGCTGTCTTTGAGTTCAGAGGTGTTTCTCTCATACAAAGAAGCCCTCTGGTGCCCCAGCAGAGCTCTGAGAAAGAAAAGGAGCTCAAACAGTGTGGCTCAGTCAAAAGCTTGCTACAGTAAATGTCTGATGTTGTGAAGCTGTGAAAAGATGAAACGTGAAAAAAACAACTAATTTTATGGAATGGAAAAATAAACTGTAGAACATTAACTATCAAACAATAATGGATTAATAAAACCTTTTCAGATGGTAGAGCAGTGATTTCCAACCAGGATGTGTGTTGAAAGATTGAGAAGCTCAGCCATTATAAAAAAGTAGAAAAGTTGATTTGGTTGAAATATATATCCACATATCTGTGTTTAGGAGGAAAATAAACACACAAGTAGGGTTACAAATTGGTGTGACACTGATCTTAAATATAATTAAGCACTATTATAATAAAATAAAGTTCTATTTTATCTTTATCTTTTAATAATTATTGTCATAACCACTAAACTACCAGCCAACATTTTAAAAACCACATGCTGCAACTGACAGCTTGTGAAAACTAGTTAATCCAAATAGATATCTAAAAGTCATGAAAAAAGACAAAGAGTCTACAGCCATGTTAGTGGCACTTTTGAGCTAAAAATTATTGCAACAACATCCAGTTTTATGTAATTAATTGTGCTGAACAACAACCAGTTTAAAATGAATTTAAATGAACATATTTAGAAGACGATGAAGGTGTTGATGAAGGGCCATCTGATGGGGCTGTGGGGGTAACAAAGGTTGGGAACCACTGTGGTAGAGGATGTAATTCATACTTTTACACTTTATTCTATCTTAAAGTGCTATTTTAATTTGGTAAAATATTGACAATGTATTTCTGTAAGATTTTAAGTTTTAATCTAATATTTACTCTCCACTGAATATCTCTAGGAATATATGTCACATTTTTACTCCTATCTCTGTTTCTTTTCTGTCCATTTTAATATGGATGTTTGGCCCATGTACAACAACTCAATAAGAGAAAAAAACAAGCAAACCCAACAGATCAGCTGAGGCTCACTGGCTAATTAGCACAGGTGGAATCGCTCAGCTTGATTGCTGCACTGGTAACAGGACATGAAATAAGGTGGTAAGCAGGCAGTCACCAATAAAGTCTGACGTTTGTGGTCTTTACAGACACTACAAAATGTAAAACAAGGAAATATTTTAAGTGTGCATAACGTTGGCAGTAAAAATAAAAGTGAAAATACATCTTTCCATGTCTTATTTATTCCCATGGTTCAGATGAAAGTCAGACTTACAAATGAGCCACCTCATTAAAGTGACATGTGGAAATGCAGGCCACCTGAGACATTCCTCCATGTTTTGAAAATACTTATAATAATATATACAAATGAAGAGAAAAAAATAAAAAGAATAACACATTTAGAAGAACACATACAGACTTAAAAAATGAAAAAGTGTGTGGTGATTTGAAAAGAAAAATAAACAATAGAGAATATATGTGGAGATATTTCAAAATTGATTCATTACTATTTCTTAAAAGGTGCCGTTTGTATTTTTATTTGAAGCAAAACATTTGATATGTGTACATCTGCAATCTCCCAAAAATCCTTCACAAAATCCAATCCCAACTTCAATTCAGCTTCTACCAGTGTGTGGTTGACACTGCGGTGCTAACTTAATGACCACAGGTGTTGTCAGTTTGAACAATTTTGAACAACCAATCAGGAGAAACCACGGCTTACCATGTGGGTATAAAGGCTGCAGGTGAGAGACACATCTTGGTATTTTATTGCTGGTGCAGCTGACTCTTCACGCTTGTTTCTGCTCAACGTGCGACAACTATGGCATCTGCAGGTCTCCAGATCTTGGGCATCTTTCTGGCTGCCATCGGCTTTCTGGGAGACATCATCATCTGTGCTCTGCCCATGTGGAAGGTGTCTGCTTTCATCGGGAACAACATTGTGACAGCGCAGACCTTCTGGGAGGGCCTGTGGATGAACTGTGTGATGCAGAGCACCGGACAGATGCAGTGCAAGGTCTACGACTCCATGCTGGCTCTGCCCACTGACTTGCAGGCAGCCCGGGCCTTGGTTGTGATCTCCATCCTGGTTGTTCTCATGGGAATCCTGCTTGCCATTGTAGGGGGAAAGTGCACCAACTGCATTGAAGATGAGATGGCCAAGAATAAGGTAGCTATTGTTGCGGGGGTGTTTTTCATTGTCGGCGGTATCCTGTGCTTGATCCCCGTATCGTGGTCCGCTAACGAGGTCATCAGAAATTTCTACAACCCCGTTTTAAGCGATGCACAGAGGAGGGAGCTCGGTGCATCGCTCTTCATCGGTTGGGGATCTGCAGGACTCCTGATCATTGGAGGGGCACTGCTGTGCTGTCAGTGTCCGCAGCGTAAGGATGGTGGATACTCCGTCAAATATTCTGCCCCACGCTCAGCAGCCAGTGGAGGAGCTTATGTTTAAAATGGCTGCCAGTACTCTAAAAGTCTACATGCTTGTCTTGCACCAGGAAAGTGGACAACTCTTTAAAAGTCATGTTTTTGTCTCAAATTTATGATTTCAAGATGTTTTACTGATTATTTTAATAAATTAAAACTTAAAACTCACATGATCACTGGATTTTGTGTGTGGGGGGCTGCATGCTGTTGTGTTGGTGAAGACAAAGGTTAAGATGGTGGTTTGCAGAGAACAAACCTTAGTTCTCAAGTGGCTGAATTCAACCTAGTTGGTATGAGTGCCTCTTACCAACTTCCAAACTTGACAAATGTCAACATCCAGCAGTAACCACTACACTGCAGCTCATTTAGGTTGTCAAGTGTTTCAGCAAGTCACTTGAGGCCAGAGTCAACCTTTTTGTTAAAGGGTCTCTGGTGGGGTGAAAAGACTTTACACGTCAGGGTTGTGAAACTTTATACATGCTGTATTTGCAACTGATGCAGTAGGTCTTTAAGACATTTAGGAAAAGCACAGGTGTTATGTCCCCATATTGTATTGAAGTGTTCAGTGAACTGGCACGCACAATACAAGGCCTTGTGTCTGAAATAACTACTCACATCACGTGTGGTGTGTTTTGTTTTGTTTGTTTTTTTTTTTTTTTTGGTTATACTCTAATGAGCAGTAAATCAAGATTTGAAACTGAATCCTTTGACTCAAGTTGCGTAAGCATCACTATGATCAAATGTTTTGTTCCATTGCTGGAATATTTGAGGGGAAACTAAAGAACAAGTCTTAAAATAATGAGGGTAAATACAGAACACTACATAATACATGGGGAGTGTTTTCAGATACTGAAGCTGCTAAATTGAATTCAGCCATTTTATTTAAAACTGATTCTTCTAACATGTCAAAATGTCTTCTGCAGCTCCACAAGTCCTTAAGTTAAACTCATGTTGGCTTTATTGAAGGTCTGGCTGATGAGGCAGTTTGGTGTAGAGGTTGGTAAATGTCATTGAGACTAGTTGCAAACCAAGTAAAAATATAGTGGCAAGAGGGGTGGTGGGTATGAAAGTCATGATATATGCAAAAATAAGAGGAACTGTGTTCATCCTGACCAACAAAAACTAAAACCATTTGCACAAACTGTTCTTAAATGCTTGCTCAACACTTTGAAGCATACTAAGATTTACCAAAATGGTTAGACAGAGGTTTGGTTTGGTAATTCTGGATTACATTATGTTTAACAATACTCTCCTATTCTGAAATAAAGGCAACATGAGTGAAGAGTTGTGACTCATACTCTGATCATAGGGCTGATCGTATGATAGACCTTTTTCACAGCAGACCTGTCGTAGTAGGAAAAGCACAGGTTTTATTAATATTTACAATGGCAGTGAACCAGCATGTACAACACCAGAGCTGTGTCCCAAATCACGTACTTGCGTACTCAAACTTAGTATTTTGAGTGCATAAGTGTGTTCACACTGGTAAGTATGGCAAAATGCAGTGTACTGTATGTACCCGGATGGTGTACACAAAACGGCCAGAAAGTCGAGTGTGGAACTCTGCACACTTCTCACCCTCAACGGTCGCCATCTTGGCCACGTAGCAGAAGGGGAGGACCACGAGCGTCTGAAAATGGCGGCCGTGGTTGCGATTGTTATGGCTAAAAGTAAAAGCACGTTCATTTTTCATTCATTTTTAATATAAATGAATTGAAGTCAAGTAAGCAATAGTGCTGGCAGATATTTGCGATCGTCATTTCCGGTAAGCGCACCACAGCAGTATTCGATTTGGGACGACAGTACCCTGTCAAAATTAACGCACTACACAATCAGTACATAGTGTACACAGTATACTGCATGTGAGTGTACTAACGGAAGTATGCAATTTTGGACACAGCACAGGACCCTGAAATTGAAGCAACAAATTAATTTATTAATTTACATTAATTTTATTATTTACACCTGATGTGTCAAAACGTCTATTGTACTCATGATTGGCTGCACACAACACATTCACTGTAGCTGCACAGAAGTTAATTTAAAGCTGAGGAAACAACTTAAACATGTCTAATTGTGCAATGAAATCCTGTTAAAATCTCTCATGAAGCAGATAAAATCATTAGAAAGTTTGACACATGTCCAGCATTTTTTTTCAATCCAAACGTAAACAAGTTTGTACTTCTTTTGCTCTCCACACAAACTGTTTAGCTGCATGCAACTAAAGCCTGCTTAAACATGATTGGTCAATACTACTATGACTACAAACTGACTACAAACGGGAACCAGAACGCTTCCGATACCAAAATCTTGTCCCTTGCCTACAGATTCTGCATTCATATGTTTATAGAGATTATATCAGGTTTAAAAGGATTCTTAAATGTAGTCTGACATGAAGATATGTGAAAGCTTGTCCTTTCTCTAAATGTTTTAAATTAGTGCTTCAATTCATTTAAAATGTATGACATGAAACCACAAAGCAGGTTTTCATGCACGATCGATTTTGTTAACAGCTTTCTCCTCCTACTTATTCAATGTGAGCTGGAATCAAGACAAACAGGAAACCAGATCCACTAGCAGAGTCCACTCCCTGTTGCTCTTCCGTCTCACACCTGCAATGCAAAACCATGAAGCAAAACACAACCAGCAGCGTTTACAGCCGGGTGAAAACTTGTGGTAAACATGATCTTCAGCTCAACTGAAAGTGGATCTTGTTGCTGTCTTTGACTTTGTGGCAAACTTAAAGATCTGCCTTGGATTTCTTTTGTTGTTTTGGCAAAATGCGGACTCAGATCGTTGGTGTGTGTTTGGCAATCATCGGCTTTCTTGGCACCATCCTTATCTGCGGACTGCCCATGTGGAAGGTGTCGGCCTTTATTCAGGCAAACATCATCACCGCTCAGATCTTCTGGGAAGGTTTATGGATGAATTGTGTGATCCAGAGCACGGGTGAAACGCAATGTATGCCCTACATGTCCGTTCTGGCTTTACCACAAGAACTGCAGGTTTCCAGGGCTCTGATCTGTGTCTCCATCGCTGTCAGCGTGGTAGCCATCGGGCTCACTGTGGTCGGGGCCCACTGCACCAACTTGTATCGTGACGACTGGCAGACCAAATCTAATGCTGGCATAGCTGGAGGTGTGATGTTTATATTAGCAGGGCTCCTGTGTGCTGTTCCTGTCAGCTGGTCAGCTTACAGCATCATCACTGGTTTCTACAACCCCCTGACCAGTGATGGGGGCCGGGGAGAGCTCGGGGCGTCCATATATTTGGGCTGGGTATCTGGAACACTGCTCATCATTGGAGGAGGGATCTTGTGTTGCACCTACAGATGCTGCGGATGAAGAGAAGAGAGAGAAGAAGATAGGACACGATGCCATCTATCAAATACATATTGTAGTTGAAAATGTACAGTAATGTGTTAACTGTGATGGACGTTCTTTTTTTTCAGTCTTTGATTAAATTTCAACCTTTGTTAATTGCACTATACTGACATGTTACAACAAATCATTTCCAAATCTGTGTAAAATATTAAAATGTGTAGCATATTGAAGTGTACAGTAAATTGCACGACCAGGACATGCCGTGTGGCATGTGCCGTTATTTTTAAAGTGAAGAATTAAAAAATGAAGTCTGGTTGAGCTAAGAGTTATATAATGTGATGTTACAGGATGTGAACTGAAAAAAAAATGATGTGTAATGCAGAGATCTGAGTTCATGTGAAGTGTTTTAGTATGTATAGCACAAATTATAAATACTGCAAGAATAATCAGTTTTTAAGACCTTTAAAGACCATTGGTGCCATGTTTAATCTTAAACAGTATATCTTTAACTGTGATGGTGAGGTCATTACTCTTTGTTTAACTTGTTTTAGGAATTTCAGAGACAACTTTCAGGAACAACAGAAATAAAATCAGCAAAGAAATCAGCTAAATAAAAAGTTATTATTACTGTTTATCACACAAGAGTTGTGAAAGAAGTTGAATTGTAATGGAAACAACTAAAATGTCTCAGTTCACTGGCAGATTTTTTCCATCTTTTTTTCCTCAATATTGAATGATTGAACTAAATGTTTGCTAAGTTGTTGGCCATGCTTTGTCATGTCAAGTGGAGGAAACTATCAATGTTTGTATCTTTGTATCCAATAAATTCACCCTGTATATTTGTATTTTCATACAGATGTTCTGCATTTTTTGTCTTTCACACCATTATTTTAAAAACAACATTTTTATCGTATTGCAAGTTACAAAAGTTGCTTGGATTAAAAAAAAAAAGAAAAAAGATTGTCTCCAGAGATATATGATACTCAGAAACAACTGAAACAAATTGGAAACTGAGAGAAAAGAAAAATATGTCACTTAAGAACCTCAGCGCTCCACATCAGCCATTTCAGTTTGTTTAAAAGCCTGAAAAACTTGGTTCTATTTGATCCTGGCTGAGAGGTGTTTGAATACTCTATATTTGCATACAGCTCACAAGCTGCCTCTCTCTGGACCAGGTTGGTTATATCTCTGTTGATCTTTGTGTCATCTGACTACTTAACATAACAGCAAAACATAACTGCTGACGAGAACAACTTACTCTCTATTTCAACAGAGACAAGACGAGAAATGCAGTCTTATGTTTTTCCAGCCGAGAAATATTAAAGATAACAACTTTTTCTGGAGTCACGGTGGATATTTTTGGTGAATTAGCGTGTTTGTTGCAGCTCTGGTTTTAGTTTACTGCTACAGAAGTGCATTTTTTTTAAATGGCAGGGCAGGGCAGGCAGATCGGGGGCCTGGCACTGGTTCTGATGGGTGTTTTCGGAGTGTGTTTGGTATGTGGACTGCCAATGTGGCGTGAGACATCTTTTGTGGGAGCAAATATCGTGACCGCACAATCGGTAAGTCGATGTACATCACAGAGAATCTAATTTCACATACCACATGTTGAATTTGATCATCTACCATGTTGTAGCCATTTAACAACAAAAACACCATACAGACTTTCTGAAATTGCATGAAAATGAGGGGGTAAGAATCAGCAAGCATGGAGCGGCAATATAAAAGTGTGAAGACTATATGACATGATGTAAATTTATGTTTGTCACAGTATAATGCTGGATTACACTGAAATGGTCAGTTCCTCACTTCCTTTGACTTCAAAGACTTCAAATTGAATTTGGACTTCTGCATCGACACAGAGCATAATTGAGCACATAAGCTGCTTCTCCCCACAAAAACAGGAATTCAGGGTTTATGGACCACATCAAAACTTAATCAACATCTTGTCCAGCTTTTTAAATCTCACTGAGGATTCCCTCTGTCTCTGTATTAGGTGTGGGATGGTCTGTGGCTACACTGTATCCATCAGGCCACAGGTCAGATGCAGTGCAAGACCCACACAACATCCACCACTCTGACCCCTGACATCCAGGCTGGACGTGCCCTCACATTGCTCTCCATCCTCACCGGCCTCTTGGGCTTCATTGTCACTCTCCTCGGAGGAGGCGTAGTCAACTGTAGTGGCGCTCAACCTGACCCCTTAGAGCCTCTGACCACCTCCTCCTCCAGGAAGAAGGTGCTGAAGTTGTATTCATATTATGTAGACTAGGTGTTTTGGGCTCTGCAAGGAAACACTGTAATAATATACATTGTGGCAAGGTATTTATTTCAGTTTTTAATCCTAAAATTGTATTGTCCTCAAAACAATGAAAATGGAGTGAAGGGCTGGATTAACCTCCTATAAGGAGGGGGATATAAGATGAGGAATACTGATCCTGTATGTTAGTTAGTTTGTGGTAATTCGAATAAACACAATTGTAATTAGGAATATGCACTATGTAGGAATTATATCAAATTAAATAATAAAGGTGTTTAGATTTTGACAATGCAAGACAGAGCCTCAAATTTAATTAAAAGTAAGAATACGGGAGCCACCTCAAGGCCTTTTCCGTTTAAATTGTGCTTTAGTGGTACATATTACCAGGCAAGTTTGTTTTTTATCAAATTACCACAAACTAACTGCCACACAGTGAACCCGGGGCTTTTGATGGTCTGGGGCCCCAGGGCAGTTGCCTGTCTGCCCTGTTGGTAATCCAGCCTGGGAAGAGGGCACTCAAACAAGACTAAGCAATGCTCACATCAGTCGTGCAATTCCAATTTTAGTTAAATTAAATTAACTTGACCTTGCAGATATTGAAAACAAGTCTTTATTAGTTCACAGTCAAGGATAAAAACAATAATCTTTTGATGGTGGAAATCCCACATTGAAATCTAAAACAAAGCAGAGACAGAAAGAGAAACTTTTCAACGTTGTTTCACTTCTTTTGAGAACCCTTTTCTACACACCTTGAATTTACCTTTAAATAAGCCGTTCCAGTTGCTTCAAGAGGTGTGTTCTAGAGGTGTGGAAACTCAAAAACACACATATTTTCTCTACGTTTGATGGTAAAATGAAGTAGTAGCTGACTGTTGTTGATTGCACTCTCAAAGGTCAGTGCATGGAAAGTTCGACAAGTGTTGCAATGCCACATACACTGGCACTGGACACTTGCTAGTAAAACCAAAACAAACAAAAGTAGCTTCTGAAACATACAAAGGTGTGTCTAAAACATTTTGTGTGTGTGTGTGTGTGTGTGTGTGAATGCCACATTAAACCCTCTATGTGTAGGATTTGAAAATATCTTACAGTGTAAGTATAAAAAGACACTTTGATAGCAAATTTCACTGCTTTCACCATGATGGTCTCAGTCATTTTTCTACAAACAAAAACTGAGGCCATCAAAATCATTTTAACGGTATAATCACATAAATTCTACACAGAATCACAGATCATTGATATATTTATAGAATCACTGATATCCTTTGTTTTTCCAGATGTGTATTCTGGGTGGAGGTCTGTGTGTCCTGTCTGGCATCCTGTGCCTGGTTTCAGTCAGCTGGTCAGCAGGAACAACCATCTTAGTCTACAATGACCCCTTGATTGCTGCGGCCCTGAAGAGAGAGGTGGGCTCCTCCATCTACGTAGGCTGGGCGTCCTCCGTGCTGCTCCTGATCGGAGGTGCCCTGATCTGCGTCGTCTGCGGGGGGAAGGAGAGATACCAACCGTCCTACTACTCCTACATGCCGTACAGCAGCAACACTCAAAGCGATTCATCCAACATGGCCACTCTGAGGGCTGATGTCATGAGATCAAACAGCTTGGGGATGTTTGATCATCATACGCCACGTAGGATGGTAGAGCACGTAGTCCAAGTGCACGACCGTAACTCCCTGAATAAGGCTCAAGGTGGGGTTGGGCAGGGGATGTTTGGCCGTAATCCGACAAGGGCAGGGGCTTATTCATGGGAATGAAGCCAAATCTTGTGCGTGACATTCCCAACAGAGCAACAACAGCGCCAAGTGAATATTATTACAGTATGCCCTGAATCTGGATGGATCATTGCACTGAGAATGACTGAACACTGGAATCACTTGGATGTCAACTGTGGTCACTTTCCCAATTTATTATTTCCTTTTATCTTTACCAAGATAAGGAACATGCGCACATTTTGAAGATGAATCTAATTTTCTTTGGTAGAATATTATCTATTCCTTTTCTTCTTCCTCTAGAGATATTGTTGAGATTTAGAACTGCATGTTTAGCGTGTTTTTCTGAGCTATGTTTAAAAGAATCAAGACAAATATAATATTATATCTTGTCACATCTAAAGAAAAAAAAAATCACAGCCATATAAGAGAGAAAATTAACAATCATAGTCATAATCACTGTTTTTTTATTTCAGATTCACAGCACTGACTTGTCTTTACATGACTGAGGAAAAGACTATATCCTTATTTCAAATGAAAGTGAACTACAGCTTTCCTAAGTATCACAACATTATCAAAGTGCTAATGTTTCAGATTTCTGTTCATGGACAGATGCCTATTCAGTGAATATCTGCTGCATCACTCAGCAACACAGTGAAGACTGACCACATCACAGAGGTGGTGTGTGTGTGTGTAGCTGACCTCCCTCTGCTGGTAGAAGGGCAAGAGGAAATGTCCTTGCAGGGATGTTGTCATGTTGTCACGTGTGCATTGAAACACCTACATGCCATTACAGTATGAGTGCTGCTAGTATGAATTGTCAGTGTGATCACTCTGTCTGGGAGCCATTTCAAAGCTATTAATGTTTGCCAAACAGAAGAGTACCTGTGCATTTACATTCACTGTGAATGACTGTCACATATTTCAGTACTGTCAGAATTTTGATTTCTTAAGAGGAACTTCTTTACTTGCCGATTTAAGAAGTGATTCAATTTTGTATTTGAAAGTTAAATGAATAATTGTACAAAGTTACATGAATAATAACTCACAACTGGATGCTTGAAAAACAGTTTCATTCTATTTGAAATGAATCAAAATAAAGTAGAAACTGACACTGAAACTGAGGTTGCCACAGTGCACTGACATTTTTTGAGTGTTGATCACTTGGTAAGTCCCTCTTTGCATAATTAGTACCCTCCGAGCAAATACTGTACTTTCTTCTTTACTTTACTCTGTGCAGGGGGGCTCTGCTGTCCTTTCTACTAGTGTTGAGAAGCATCTGATCAGGTGGGATTTCTTCACAAACCAGTTTCAGCTTAGAAACTGACGGACGACGGACACTCCCCCCCTGACTTCTTTAACAACTAAACCTGTAAGTGAGGAAGCCACTGTCAGCTTCTCCTCTGAGTGGGCAACAAAAAACCACTACCCCCTCTTTTGTCTGTGTGTGTGACCCAGAGTACAGGCCAGATGCAGTGCAAAGTCTATGACTCTCTCCTGGCCTTACCTGAAGACCTGCAGGCTGCCAGAGCACTCGTCATCATGGCCATCATCACCGGGGTCTTTGGGGTCCTTCTTGGCGTGGTCGGGGGCAAGTGCACTAACTTTGTGGAGGATGAAAGGCAAAAGAGCAAAGTGGCCATTGCTTCTGGAGTCATCTTCATCATCGCAGGCCTCTTAGTGCTTATCCCCGTCTGCTGGACCACCAACACCATCGTTCGGAACTTCTACAACCCTGTCATGACCAACGCTCAGAAGAGGGAGCTGGGGGCTGCTGTTTCTGGGTGGTGGCCTCCTCTGCAGCTCCTGTCCCCCGAGAGATGAGAATGACTATGATGTGAAGTACAGCAAGACTCGCTCTGTGGAGAGCAGCAGGGCCTACGTTTAGATCTTCAGCGGGAAGCAGAACTGGGACAGTCTGTTGGAAAGAGATAAGACAAAGAGTTTATGAAAGTTTCACCTTCTGTTTGCCCCATGAAGATGAAGAATGAGAACAATTATGTCTATAATGTGGTTAAAGTAGACAGGATTTTTTGCAGTATGAGTGTGTAACTTAAGCATGTGTTTTAGTCTTAAAAACATCCATAAGAATAATTTATGATGTAAAATGTTGTTTGATTCTCTATATGTGAACATACAATATTTTACACCATTATGGACACTTTCACACAGTTTTCCTTACATGTTATAATAATATTGTTTATTAGTCCCACATCCTCACACAGCATGTTTTCTATGTGAGATTCAGAACATGTGTGTTAAAAACTGCTATATATGAAACACATTGCATATTTATATGAAATCTGCCCGTGAGGTTACTGTTTTGTGTCTAAGCCTGATATTTGGCTACTCTTTCTCGATCACACTAGTTAAATATTGATGATTATGTGCTTCATATAAGCTGTTTGAATAAAATTATTTTCAGCTTTTGTTTGGTATATCTTTTTCTCTGTATTATTGCATGTCATTAAAATGTAGGTCATTTGTAAGACACATATATGTGAGCATGTGAGATTACGTTTCTCTTGAGTGTTTTTTTTAAAATCTTTTCATGGCGGTTTTTATTTTTTCAAAGGGAAGAGCACTTACAGGGATGATAAATGCCAGAGAACTCACTGAATGGTAGATCTGGTTTTTCAAGTGTACATGAAAGAATCCCTTCGAACAGGTTGCATGACAATGTGTCCTTTCTGCCAAAGAAACACTGCTAAATAAACAGAGACTGAGTCATAACTGTGTGTTTGTGTGTATGTTTTCATTTTGAACGTGTGTAAGTATTCCCTCTTTTTATCTTATAGGACCAATCACGTTTGCAAACTTTAGCATAAGATAAAGATATGTCAAGAAGATAATGAATAAGAATAAGAAAAAAAAAAGATAATAAATGACAAAAATTATAAAACATACAAAAGCCTGTCACATTAAAGTTACATTTATCGTGTCTTCTGAAGTATAAGACAGATAGTAAAAAGTATACAATTGTGCAAAAATGAAAATTTAGTTTGTCATAATGTTGTGGGGGAAAAAAGGAATACACACAAAAAGTACCCCTCTGAACTTTACAAGGACAGCAAGATTAAATATTATTTTGAGCCTGATTAAAAGGTTAGGTAGTGTGTGTGTGTGTGTGTGTGTGTGTAGGTGTGTCTGTGTGTCTGTGTGCACATGTTTTGCATGTTTCAAACAGGATTTTCTTTGCAGTTGTCGGTGCTAGAATGAAACTGGTTTTCTCCCAGGAGATCATGTTTCACATCATTCTCCTTTGTTACACGGATACATGCTTCATACACACACACACACACACACACACACACACACACAGAGCTCAAACATACAGTATATATTAACTTTTGAATCAAATCTAATCAGATTCAGAGAGATGGTGTGTGACAGAATAAAGACAAGCATCTCATTAAACAAGTTTAATGCGCAAAGGACTATCATTCTTTCTGCTTTATCCAAAGCTTATTTTTTTCCAAAATAATCTCATCAGATGAAGATAATGAGGGAGGGGATAGATGATGTCATGGTTTCACAGCCACCTCTCCCTCTACCGCTTTGTTTTTCTGTCAACCTCCTCCCCTTTTTCTTTTCCCTGAAGTAGGTGTGGTGCATCTACACCTGATCAGTAGCGCGCAGGCAGTTGCTCAGGTGACAGAAAAGAAAGAACACTCTCAGGTAGAGAAATAAAGAGAGAACAGACAGAGAGAGGGGGGAGGAGAGGACAGCAGTTAGGGATACAAAGGAGGAGGGGGAGACAGGGAAAATAAGCTGTAAACAAATTAATGGGGGCTGAACTGAGACACACCTGGAGTCCAGTAGAAACTACTGGAGGTTGGACAGACAACTGAAATAGTCAGATAGGGCTCTGCGTTCCTGAGACAGATACTTCACAACACTGCAACTGTGGCAAGAAGAAAATAATTGAAGAAACGCAGCAAGCATCACATGTTGAGAAAGACTGACATAGAAAAGCTCAGAGAGATCAGGAGTGAAAGAACAAGCAAAAGAAGCTCCACAGAAGAGAATAAAAACATCAGAGCACTTTTCAAAGGTCTGTGAGGATTTCTCAAGCAGCTTCAGAGATCTTCCCTCCACCTCTGCATCATGGCCTCTATGGGGATGCAGTTACTGGCCAGCGCCCTGTGCCTCCTGGGTTGGACAGGGGTCATCATCAGCTGCATAATGCCCATGTGGCGGGTCACGGCCTTCGTGGGCAGCAACATCATCACCTCCCAGACCTTCTGGGAGGGCATCTGGATGAGCTGTGTGGTCCAGAGCACAGGGCAGATCCAGTGTAAACCTTACGACTCTCTCCTTGCCCTCAGCGCGGACCTGCAGGCTGCCAGGGCTTTAACCGTCCTTGCCATCACTACAGGCAGCGTGGGCCTCATTCTTGCCTTCATTGGAGGGAAGTGCACTCGCTTTTTGGATGAAGAAGGAGGCGGAGTTAAGGGCAAGGTGGCTGTAGCAGCTGGGGCAGTGTTGATTGCCACAGGGCTGCTGTGTTTGATTCCCACATCGTGGGCAGCTGGGGCCGTGGTGAGGGAGTTCTACAGCACCTCCGTAGATGCTCAGCGGAGGGAGATCGGAGCCTGTCTTTACATCGGCTGGGGAGCATCCGTCCTACTTATTCTTGGAGGAGGTTTATTTATCAGCTCAACATGCCCCCTCAAAGCCCACGACGCAGACAAGAGCCCCTCTGTCCGCTATTTGGTGGTCCGCTCCACCAACGGGTCCAGCCAGCCAGGTTCTCATCGCAGCAGAGTGCCACCAGCAAAGTCTCCGCTTGTTGGAGAGGTCTTTCCAAGGTCTCAAAGTTATGAGGGAGCCTCAACAAAGTCTCAGATGTACTCAAGGCCTCCCTGGGAGGATGGGCCTGAGCAGGGCTCAGGGCAGGACTCCGAAAGATCATGGGCACCATCAACAAAATCTCAGATGAAAAGACTCGAGTCGACAAAATCTGAGCACAGCGAGGCGCCGTCTACAAAGTCTCCGATGGAACGAGTAGAAATGGACGATAATGTATCAGTCAAGAGTGAAAATGAAGATGCATCCGCCAATCCAGCGAGAACATACCTATAATATGGGCATTGGGCACACACCCACAAATGCAACATACATATATACATACTTACGTTACACACACACACACACACACAATACAGTACAAGTTTTACATACTAAGTGTTATTTAGAAGTACCACTTTACTTATTTTGTGATTGTTTACTGATGAAAAGTAGTTTGTGAGGTCGGCATTGTATTTAAATATAGTTATAAATCATATTGTTTTGATGAAAGGACAAAAGGGAAAAGGTCTGGATTACATTTGTCAATATGAAGGAGAATAGCAGTTATGTTTTTTGCACTAAAACTGAACTTAAAACCAAAAACAGAAACAAACTAAATCCAGATGCAAGTGAAGTCTGCTATTGTTGTCTTCTTTTTCAAAAATGAACTTCTTTAATTGAACATTGTTGGCATTCATTTTCACATGTTGAGTATGACACGTTAATGACACTAGTATTGACTTTTGTTACTCACTGTTTAAAAGTTTACTTCAGACTTTTCAGCTTGTTTGTTTCTGCTGGACATACAGCAACCTGAATGCGACATCAGTAATGAAGCAGCTACACATTTTAGCCTATTTTCCATCCGCATTTGATGATCTCTATGGCCATGAAAAACTCCACTTGCTGCAAATAAAAAGTTACACTTTTTGTGTTACATCACAATCTGTAAAGATTTTGATTAAGCATCTTGTCACAACTGTGAAATGTGATTTTATGTACATTTTATTTGGACAGATATTATTGAGAGATATTTGTACGTTTACTTTTAAATAAATGACTGATGATGAATGAATTGATCAAGCAAGTCATAGCCTTTTTTTTCCACTAATCTAAATGTATTTAACATGCTAACATGTCAGACATGAGCTGAAAAGAGCATGCAAAGCTTACAGCACAGACCTGGACATTCAGTCCTCTTCCTGGCTATTAAAATCCACAGGACAAACTGGTTTGACAGAGAGTGTGGTTACAGCGGAGGTGTGCAGTGTTAGAGGAGGGGGTCACAATGTGTTTGCAGAGGATTCAAACTTAGTTTCATTGAGTCGTGTTTATGTAACATGTGTCGTTCTGGTCTTGTTCAAATGTGCAGTAGCATCAGTATCTAGTCATAATCTAATGCATCCAGTTGTCCAAAATGCAAAATATGCAAAAAGGTTTTACTTCAGAGAAGACTTTGTTTTATGGATAGTTACATGACTTAAACCTTTACAATTTTATTTACTAAATAAATACTGTAAGCACATGAATACAAACAGTAAGCAAGGAAGAAACTACAAAAATTAGTAGGTGATACAAAAATAAAACCACAATGAAGTAAGCCAAAAAAAATTAACTTTCAGAAAAAATATAACACTCAGGTTTGTTTCATTTCACTTCAATAACTACATAACTGAAGCTGGTGAAATTTATTTTTGTAAAACATAGCAGGAAATATCACTGGATGGATGCTGAAATATTCACATGCAAGACTCTGGAAATATTCTTGATGTCTTGTGTATCATTTCATACACGTTTTCCCTAAATTTCCACCTGACGTGTTTGGTATTGTTGGTAGATTTAAAATAAAGTTCTGTGGGTTGGAACAATGTTTGGCTGTACAGCATAACTGACCCATTGGTAGGCCACGTAGGCACAGGATTGATGTTCATGCTCATGTCGTAGTCTTGTATAACACTGCCATCTCGTGGTCAGTGGTGCACATAAACACATCAGATCTATCTATCAGTCGATCAGTAGGAGCAGCAGAGATGAGCTATGGTGGGCACTAAATGTATCAATAAATAACAAATTACACTGAATGACAACAAAACCTTCAATGAATCTTTGATTTATTTGAATGTGGTTTTCATGTGATGCCACAAGAGGGAAGTCAGATTCAGAATCACACTATTTGATACATGCAGTAAATGTACAGACATTTGTCTTGGAGGCAGCGGTGCTGAGATATATCAGCTTTTCCTAAAGAATCACAGTGTAACCAATACAGTAACAACAGGGTTTGTGACAAATCAACCATACAGAAGCCTAAACAACATCCTTACAGTGGGAAGAGAAGGGAGCCACTGAAGGTGCTGTGATTATTTCCATTGTCAAAAACAGAATAGCCTGATGGGAGAACCAGGTGAATTTCATCTCCTGCTATCAGCTCCAAGACAGCAGAGTTGGTGAAGTACTCAATACCCCCATCTTTCTTCCACTCCACATTATACATAATCCTTTGGTTGTTCTTGTACACATACACACCCATACTATATGGATGGTCCCCAGACACAGTGAACTGGAGAGAGTAGACCCCTTTGACTGGTGCTGTGAAGAAACCTACAGAGTAGAAAAGGAAAAACAGCAACAATTAATTTATGTACATTTACATGACCACACATGCTCATGTGACCTGCAGTATATTACCTGTAGCTGGATTGTAAGCATTGCCAATGTTGGTGAAGACCTTGCTGTATTTCAGTGTGACGTCTGTGTTGTATGGTCCTACAACTCCTGCATTAGTCAGAGCTGTGTAAAAGGCCACCTTTGGTTTCTCTGTTAACACAAACAAGTACATTTATGTCATTAAACTTAACCTGGACTAAATAAGTAATGTATGTATATGTGTGTGTGCATGTGGATAGGTAAATATAATCATCACCTGCATTTTCTCTCTCCAGCTCGTCAATCCTGGACTTGCTAACGAGAAGTTCACTCTCACTGCTCCTCAGTCTGGTCTGCAAATCTGGAGTTAATGCAATTACAGTGAATTAAAGAGCAGAGCAGCCATCAAAATATCAAACTGTTAACATGCTCATCTTATCTGCTGAACCAATACTCAAAAATGTACTAGAAACTACTGTAAATATCCATGATAATCATGACTTTGGTTTATGACGAAATACCCACAAATGTAATTCCCGTTAGCCTCAGCTGTACTTTGTGTTTTGTGCTAATTAGTAAATGTTAGTATGCTAACATGCTAAACTAAGATGGTGAACATGGGTAAACATTATACCTGCTTAACATCAACATGTTAGCATTGTCATTGTGGGCATGTTAGCATGCTGACGTTAGCAATTAGCTGAAAGCCCCACTGTGCTTCAGTACAGCCTCACAGAGACGCTAGCATGTCTGTAGATTTAGTCTTGTTTTTATATAATTTGATCAATTGCAGATTTGTTTAGGAAATAGCAACACTTAAATACATCATTACCTGATCTTGTGTTTTGTAGATGGTAATTGTGTCAAAATCCATCTTTGATTATTTTATTTATAATAGCGCACAAGTGCACAGAGGACATAGGCTAACTATAAACACTGATTAAAGTCATAACACATTCATTGAAAACTGCACTATAAAACAAATGCTGTTGTATCTGTTGTAAAACACTGACACATTAAGAGTCACTGCTATAATACATAATATTTTCAGCACTTTTTAGGTATTTGTCCTTTTTAAATGAAGTGAAACTAAAATTACATTCAACGATGATCATATGCAACCTTTAACACAGGTTAAAATAATAGCACAGAAAATAACAAAATAGGAAATGTATTAAACCATCATGTTTGTCAGTGAAATACCTGCGTTTTCTTTTTCTAGGTCACTTGTTTTGCTCTCGGTGGCAGTCAGTCTAGTTTCCAAAGATTTCAGCTCTGTGGCTTGGACTTAAAGAACAGAAGAAGTTTGATCTTTGTTTGTGAATGGTTAAATGAATTTCTAAAACAGTTTAAATAACACAATGAGCTATGTAGTATTTTTCATTAAATGTAGCTAAATTATTCTATCCATACCATATTACTTTTTAATGATTTATTCTGGAGCTCACAATAAGGGCATCAGTGCACTGACACACTTCAGTCAAACTCTTAAAAGACAACATTGTCAACACTCAACAGGAAAAGTAACAAGTCTGTACCAGAATTCTCTCTCTGCAGCAGCTCCACGTGCACCTTGAGCTCCACCACCATGTCTCTCAGTGCCCTCACCTCCGCCCAGATGTCCGGGGTGGTTTGCTTTGTGGTCTGCTCGGTCGATTCCTCGGCTGCATCTCTTGGAGCGGTCTTCTGAAACTGGCTGATCTCACCCACCTCACCTAGGCCTCCACCCTCCGCCTGAGCCCCTGACCCACACAGACCGAGCAGCAACAACAGCAAACCGAGAACAACCCTCATTGTCCAGTTACACGTCTTCACAAAAGGTACAGCGGTAGAGAGCTGGCCTGTCTTATATAGTCTCCTTCAGCTGATGGCTCAACGAATGGGAACAACAACAAGTGTTTTTGTTTGACAGTTTGACTCAAGGACTCAGATGATTCAATATGATCTCTGTGCTGGTGAGAAAATACAAGCTGCTACAGGCTGGTGGAACACTTTACTATGATACCCTCTCATGCAGCCACAGCTGTGCATACACAATGTTTATTATAGACAAACACTTACAGAAACACATGAAACACACATGAAATTGACACATTTAGTCATGAACATTTCAAGTCTTACATTTACGCCCACAAATGCAGCTTCACATCTTCAACTCTCTCTGGGTCTGTAAGAGAATGAAGAAAAAAAAACCCTTACACTTTCTTTTTGAAGTGTAATAAAAGTTATTTGAATATTTTGTATCTTCTTGAGTAATGTTGTTTTGTATCTTTGCTGGTGTGATGTCACATCTACATGGTCATGCATTGTGCTATAGTTGCAGTTTCTTATAGAGGTACACAACACCAGATATGTAGCCGTCCTCCTGCTCTGACACCGCTCTCTCCCAGTCTTCCACCTCAGCGACCTCTACACAAGTCCACAGCCCCTCTTCCTCCATCTGCTTCAGCTCACGCTCCAGGGCTGCTTTGTATTCCACATTGTCACGGTTACTTCTGGTTGTCATGCAAACGTAGCCACCTAGTGTAAAACAGGCGACAGTGCAGTGGTGTTGTTGACTGATTACAGTAAAACTCACATACAGTGAGGAGAAACTGATTGACCACCAAAGATCAGACCTGCAGCTGAGACAGGATCAAACCAAAAAACATATTCTCACCTGGTTTGGTGGACTTGCACAACTCTCTGACCGTATCCACTGGGACCTGACCAACACTCAGTGCTCCAACGATCACAACCACATCAAACAAACCTGCAGGAAGTGAAGAGGGGAGAGGCAGAGGAGTGAAGAAGACATGAGGCTTATTTCAAAATGAGACAATCACAGTTCCAAAAGTAATGCCTACAACTACTGCTACTACTGTTACACACTACACTACAGATCAATAATATTTAAAAGCCATAATATCTAGGGTGTAAGCAAAATAAGTCAATCACATACGAGCATACAGGATTGACAATTAAACAACCAAACAGATAAAAGTAAAATAATCATAACAAAGACAAATGATGGCAATCAATCTGAATAAACCTCCCCGCCTGAAAATCACCTACTGAAGTACAGTGATCAATGACCCATGTGAAATAATGAACCATTAAATTACCCCACTGGACAGGTAGCGGCCCCTCTCCCAGCATGGACTGCTTCAGGTCCTGGTACAACCCGCTCTCCCTGGCCAACTCCAACATAGCCTCACTTCCATCAATACCCACAAAATGTCCAAATCCATGTCTCTTCATCTGTACAACAGAGACACATTTAGTTGTTGATTAGTCATACTGGTCAAATCAATTGAATGTAGAAACTAAAAGATGATAGTGATAGGGTCCGTGCTGTCCTAAATCACAGGACCAAGAAAGGAAAAGTCTTAAATAAAAGATTTGATCCAAACATGTAAAAATATGCAAACAGACAATCATAAGACATTTCTAGACATTCAATGGAAACACTTTATCTTCTAAACTGAAACAGACCAGACATCTTCACAGAAGTCATATGTTATAGAAAATATTTTTAGTTTTGTCACTCACACAGAAAAACATTTTAAAAAAAAGAGACTTTTGTCAAATATTAGTGCATCAAGACTGTTAGTACGCAGCTACTCCTTCTACTATCTTGTGTGAGTTTACCTGTTTGGCCACCAGTCCTGTACCACAGGCCACATCCAACACGACGGCTGCTTCACGATCACCACTGAAATGGGAGGAGATGCTGTTTGCTGCCAGACTTGGTGCACGGTAGTCCAGAAGAGCCACATCCTATTGAAACGAGTTTTAAGAAAGAACAGTGCTTTTTAGCACACACGAAGAAGGCAAACATGAACAGATATCAGGTATCTTTATTAATTATGTATAAAACAACTGATCATATCAGATATATTCTGTAGAATTGCTGTGAGCACCGTAAAACTACATTTGGCTAGATATAAAGAAAATAGAAGCCATTTTTTATTTTATAAAATATACAGATACAGAGCCACATAATGTTATATATTTTTGGACTGCAGTATTTTTCTTAGCATTGTTTTTCACGTTTCACTTAATTTCTGCACAATAATATTGGTTAAAGTACCCTTCCTATAATTTAACTGGACAATAAAATCAAAACAAAAATGCTGCCAATATTTAGCTAACATCATCTTATTGTACTTTAGAAAAGGTCACCTGATCATAGTTCTCTGCCCAGGAGTTGTAGAAGTTGACCTTTTCTCCTGATGTGGTGCTTTTGTGCGCTGATAAGATAACCGCCTTCACATTTTCAAATGTGTTACTGACGGCTGACATTGTATACAAACCTGTTCAAAGAAAGAAAGAACCAGAGACAAGAGTCAAGTAATAATAATAACAGATATCAGACCATTCATTATAGATTATAGAGAATTTAAACTGTGAATGAAAATTACAGCTCAGTATGCTTACATCTTGACAGGTGATCCTAGCACACCATTCATCTTCTAACAAGCTGATCACCTAACTTTTTTGGTTTTTAATTTGGCCAGTGATTTGTTTTGTGGTGTCATGTGTAGCCAAACAAAACTGAAAATCTGAAATCAACAGGAAGTTTTCAACCGTTTTATTTCAATTGCTTTATTAATTATATTAATCTAATATGGAAAACGATTTGAAACATTGTGCAACTACCACACTGGAGGCCAGTGTTAGGTTCAGTTTTCTTTGCTTAATGCTACTATTAGTAAATAACAATAACTAGAAACATTGAATTGCACTGTTTGGGAACCTGGGCTTGTCTGACCTATCCTATGGTTATAAAATATACAGCCGGCTGCTACAACTACTTAACATTACACATGAGATGAACATGCATAGTAGTGACAGAGTTACCTACAGTCGCCTCGTTGGTTGTTTTTTTCTGGCAGTTTCTTCTTCACAAGTTCACAATCGGTTCCCCCGCTGTTTCAAAAAATATAACGAAACAACATTAAAGACTCACTGTAGACTGTAGACCAGGAAGCAATCGCAGTACGTGGTTTGAGGGTTCGAAATTCCCTCAGATCAGACTGTCAGGGAAAGGCAAGTCCATGGCACATACAGCTTTTTGCCTTCTTATCTACCTATATGTTTTGTTGCCGTCGTGTACTTTTTATAGCCAGTGGCCAGACAGATAATTCTGCCACAGAGGTTTGACTCGGAGTCCCAGATGCTGCATTCACGGCCACCATACTCTCTGTCCTTAAACGCCAATAAACGCAATATTTCAGACAAACCCTGAAGGCGGCATTCCTTCCAAATTCGTGCACATGCGCAGTAGCATTATCCCAAGCTGCTGTTCATGTTCCCACCTGTAGAGCGTCTAGGAGTCAAAACAAAAATCTTCTGGAAAGTCCTCCTGATATTTAACAGCAAGCTAACCAGCTAAAGCACGTAGCTACCGATAACGTTAGCAAAGTTCTTTCCAAGTGATATTTGAAACAACTTTAATAGTTACAAAGTAATTTTCGTTAGATACATTTCATTATGGAGATCTCTCAAAAGTTCCGCTCTTTCTACAACTTGTTTTGGTCCGTTTTCGTGGCATAGCTGGAAAGCTAACGCTGTCTACTAATATCAGTTAGCTTAGCATTGGTCTCCCCAACAAAAAAGCCCAGCCTCTTCTGAGCCTTGTTGGACGGCAGAAGATTGTAACTTTACTCGCGGGTAATGGGACTCATCTAACGTTTCATTTCAGCTACATGCTGTATTTAAGAAAGAAGTAACTGAAGTTTTTCTGTAAAACCGCTTGAAACATTAAACTTTTATCGCCTGATAGCTAATTCTAAGATCCAATAACACTTACCGATAACTGCCAGAACGGTGGCTTGACTCTTTGCAAAAGTTTCAAATTGTAAATTACATTAAAATGTTCCATTTTAGTTATTAGGTGCATCCATCTTATCACTTGTAAAATGTAGTGTTTTGTCCTGAAAGCAGTTCTACTCTTGAAATACTTAAGTTGTGTTCTTTTTCACAGTGTTCTTTGACAGCAGCACCCTCAAAATGTCTATCCTAGGATTAAAGAAGAAACAGCCAAAGACTTTCAAAGTCAAAGTTATCACCATGGATGCTGAAATGGAGTTCAGCTGTGAGGTATGGATTTCTTTAGGCAGCTTTTGAGCCTGAAAAGATGCTTTTTCTATCTCTGTATGGATGAGTGTGTCATTTTCATTTCCAGGTCAATGGATAACCATATATTGCATGTATGCATTTGTATGTTTAACCATTTATTGGCTCACATGAAATCAGCCATCTCAGATTCATGGACACGCTCACTGAAGAATGGCCCGACACATCGTTGCACATTAAATAATATTTGTTTTGCATAAATCATGGTATTCAGACTTTTTAGATGCATTAAGTATCAGTTTTGAAGTTCTAGCAAACGTGCACCACCGCACAACAAAAGAGCTGAGCATGTTCCTTCATAACCACTCATTGTTGCCATCTAAGACACATACCAACTCAGCGATGTCATACAACTTCCTTGGAAAAGCATCAGTCAGGGTTTACCCCAAGAAATTGTTTAGCAGACGTTGTAAGCTGCCAAGATCCTGACACATCTTGTGATCAATTTAGTTAGATGACAGTCTAATCAATAGCCACACGCATTAAATATATGGCAATTGCTGTGTAAAGTAATGCCTCTGCTTTCTTCCCTGAATGTTAATGTTTTATCTCATCTCACATCAAGATTTTACCATAACGATTGAAGTGATATTCTATTCTATACAAACAAAGCTTGAGTTATTAGTTAACATTTGGGTTGCTTTTAACAGCTACTGGAAATGGGTACAGAAGCTGCAAACCAACACATTTGCTTTCAGCATATTGGCTCACTGGACTCTTTATCGCTCACTGCTTTCCTCAGGTGAAGTGGAAAGGTAAAGACCTGTTTGACCTGGTGTGTCGCACTGTCGGTTTGAGGGAGACCTGGTTCTTTGGACTCAGGTACACAGTGAAGGACACCTATGCCTGGCTGAAACCAGAGAAAAGGGTGAGTAAAGGAGTGAACCTGACTGCGAAGGTCAAACCCGCTAATGAGGATTCAAAAACAACACATGACACCATGTGGTTTAAATGTTTTGCACAATGCAGATGATTTGGGGTGGGGGAGTGGGGGTCTAATCTGGATTATAGGGCTGCAACTAATAATTTTTCATTATCAGGTAATTAGTTTTTTGTATTTTTAATTGTTTAGTCTATAAAATGTCAGAACATAGCCAAAAAATGAGAGTCCAGGGTGACATCTTGTTTTATCCAACAAACTGTCCAAAACCCAAAGATATTCAGTTTACAATGATATAAAACAGTAAATCTTCACATCACACCACAGAATGAACTAATGTTGCTTGATAAATTACTTCAGTAATTAATTGATTATTTAAATTGGTAATAAATTATAAGTTTACCAATTAAGAAATTAATTAGCCAATTGTTTAGTGTGTTGCTAGTAAATAATTACACAGACACTGATCATGACATGACATTCTGGCTTTAGTGAGAGTCTGGTCTAACAAACGTATTATTGTGCACTTTTCTTCTACTGTTTTTTTGTTCGCCAAGGTCTTGGACCAGGAGGTTCCCAAGGACTCTCCCATAACATTTCATTTCCTGGCTAAATTCTTCCCAGAAAAAGTAGAAGAAGAGCTGGTCCAAGAAATAACTCAGCACCTCTTCTTCTTACAGGTAATCTAGCTGATAACATTTCTCGTAAAATCACCTTTTCTTCTTTTTTTATACAAACACTTTTGGAGATTTTGTCTGCGGTTTTATTTTTACATGTAGGTAGAATTCATCTCCATGTCTTACAATACATGTTCATATGTGTCTTCAAACTATAGGTAAAAAAACAGATATTAGATGAAGAGATTTTCTGTTCCCCTGAAGCGTCTGTTCTTTTGGCATCATATGCTGTCCAAGCCAAGGTAAGAAAGGTTAATGGTGCCGTTCTGTCAATTCCTGCACCTGCAGTATGCTTGTTTTACCTGTATCTCAAAACATTTTGTCCATTAAAGCCCATCAGAATTGACAGTTAATGCTTTTAAAGAAATACACTTCAAAATAAAGTGTTTTGATCAGCTTTGTCAAAGAAGATCTCTGTGTATGGACACATCAGCACAGATTCATGAGAATTTCACCTTTTTGCATTTGTGTCCTCAAAAAGAAGATACAGGGCAACTTATTTACAGATCTATATAATGGTGCAAAAAATCTCTATTTTATTTTCAGTTAGATTTGTACATTATATGCTTCAAGTTTTGCTAATGTGCAACATTAACATCCACCTTTCTTTCTTTCTTTCTTGTCTCGTTTGCCACTGTCTCCCCCTCAATCTCAATCACAGTATGGGGACTATGACCCAAACTTTCACAAGCCGGGCTTCCTGGCACAAGATGAGCTTTTGCCAAAAAGAGTAAGTATACAGTACCATGTGCATATTTGACAATCTATGAAAGCAGGTTAGAACGGGTTGTTCACTTGTAGTAATTGTCTGTTTGGTTTATTGTTACAGCAGCTAGCCAAAGTTTTTGCGGTATGTAATGTTTTTCCTGTGATCCTGTGTCTGTATCCCAGGTTTTGATGCAATACCAAATGACAGCTGACATGTGGGAGGAGAAGATCACAGCTTGGTACGCAGAGCACAGAGGCATCGCCAGGTAGGACTGACCCAGGAGGGCTTCTGAAATCCAGCATGTAAAGTGAAATTGACATCTTTACGAAAGGTGTAGTCCTGGGTTCTGTAGTTGAAGTGTGATAAATGTATCATGGTTTGATAGGCCTTCTCTTCCTTATTTTTACGCTGTCCATACAGGGATGAAGCTGAGATGGAATACCTAAAAATTGCTCAGGACCTTGAGATGTACGGTGTCAGCTACTTTGCCATTACTGTGAGTGTGAAATTACTGTGCCTTGATGTTCTGTCAATTTAGGTAACTTATGCATGGTATTTTAAAAAGTGCATCCTTAAACATTACTGTCATGTTGGTTTACATTTCGGTTTTACACATCACATTGACAGCAAAATAAGAGGGACACAGACCTGTTACTTGGAGTGGATGCTCAAGGTCTTCACATCTACAGCCCCAACAGCAAACTCAACCCTAACAAGTCCTTTCCATGGAGCGGCATCCGCAACATCTCTTACAGCGAAAAGGAGGTAAATACAAGCAGTGGACTGTATTTTGCGGTCTTTCTTCAGTCTGATTCTTGTTCTGCGTTTCACTGTTTTGGAAGAAGTGGGAAAATGGGTGCAACATCTTGTGGTAACAACTTTTTGTAGTTGTTTAACGGGATGGAAATTCCACATCCATAATGATCATTCAGAAAAATATGCTTGAGTAAATTTTTTTTTTTTACTATAGATGCAGTGCAAAAGACGTGATGCCCTCATCACTGTCCTGCTGCCTGAGTTGAGACACTTCCATTATTTGTTATGCCAACGCATACAGCTGTTCGTGAAACCTGCAACCATTCAGCATAGGAATTTCACTCTAACCACTAAGCTGTACTGTTGTAAAGGCATCAAAGCTGTGCTGTCTGTCGAAACAATGCTAAAAAAAATAGTGTCAGTAGTGCAGAAGAACTGAACTTTGTAACTTTCCCATGTTGCAGTTCACAATCAAACCTCTGGACAAGAAGAAAGATGTTTTCAAGTTCTACTCATCTCAACTGCGTGTCAACAAGCTGGTTGGTTTACCTCTTTGTCCACGTAAATGTTCAACTATAACAAAGTTATATGAGAGTTATATAAAGTAAGATATTGCTGGTTTGTATCGCCTGTGTCTGTAGATCCTGCAGTTGTGCATCGGTAACCATGATCTATTCATGAGGAGGAGGAAGGTGGACTCCATTGAAGTGCAACAGATGAAGGCTCAAGCTAAAGAGGAGAAGGCCCGCAAGAAGGTCAGTGCTCTCTCAGATCCACCGGAGCGAGGGGATGTACACTATATGTACATATGGAAACTACAGTCATAATTATTTGATCATAGTTGATTGTCTTAACTTTAATTGGGTTACTTGGCCTCCGTCTAGATGGAGCGTCAAATCCTGGCACGGGAAAAACAGATGAGGGAGGAAGCGGAAAGAGCAAAAGAAGAGATGGAACGAAGACTTTTCCAGCTGCAAGACGAGGCACGACTGGCCAATGAGGCACTGGTGAGAGCTTCATCCTTGAGATAATTGTAGAATCTTCCTGACTGTTTGGGCAACAAGCTCTACATTCCTGTTGTTAAATGCATGACGTTATAGAGCCAGATTCCTCCATCATGCTTCACTCTTCCACAGTTTATCTTATACTCGTTTGTGAAAATGTTTTTTAAATGTTACATTTTCTGTAGCTGCGATCCGAGGAGACAGCGGACCTGCTGGCAGAGAAGGCCCAGATTGCTGAGGAGGAGGCCAAGCTGTTGGCCCACAAGGCTGCAGAAGCTGAGCAGGACAGGCAGAGGTTAGAGGTCACCGCCATGAAGACAAAGGAGGAGAAAAGGCTGATGGAGCAGAAGATGAGGGAGGCAGAGCAGCTGGCTGTCAAACTGGTGGAGCAGTCCGAGAGGAGGTCTGGAATCATCTTGACTAGTGTCGCATTTGTTTTAGTTAATTATTACTTCACTTACTGCTTTTCTATATGCATTACATTTATATTTCATGGTAAAATGGTGGCATTGAGTTTCTCCTGATTCCGCCACAAATCAAGTGACAGCATCCAACAACTTCACAATGAATAAATGATTGGCCACAATCAGCCAGGTCCAGGGGAGCATGCTGCTTATAATACTCCCAAGTATTTACTGTATATTAATAACACTATTACTGTCTTCCATCAGCCCTGAACTAACCAAACCTCTGGTTCCAGGTTGAAGGAGGCAGATCACCTAAAACAGGACTTGACGGAGGCAAAGGACGCTGAGCGGAGAGCCAAACAGAAGCTGCTGGAGATCACCAAAACAACATACCCTGTACGGTGATGATGCTGCTTGTGTGCTCTCTTTGATGCCTTTGTTATTTCTTTTTGTGGATGAATGCAGCTTCTTTTTGATTTAAAGGCTATTGCTGAAAAGCTCTGAAATATAAACCTAGGTTATTACAGTGCAGTCATTTTATTAACTGCACTCTAATAGGCCATTGATTACCTGCTGCGCTTTAAAGGTCATTTATATTAGATTCTTCTACAGTATGATTCACCAATCCGTGGTGTTCAGTGTATTTCAGGAGTTATCTTTAGAGAGGATTATTATTGTTGTTCAAGCAACCAAGTTCACACAAGAAACGAACCAAATTAATTTTTTACATTTTCCCACAGAAAACTGTTTGGCCAGAGAAATACAACACCAAACAACAAAATATAAGCAGCAATGCAACGTGCACTGCCACAAACTGTTTGTTTTTTAGGGTGGACTTAGTTGGTTAGGACTGGCTTTCATTTTGTGTTGTCACTTGGAGTAAGAGCTGTCAAAAAGTAGTGACATTACTAAAAAACAATGTGACTTGCCGATAATGTGCATTAAGTTAAGCTTCACATCACTTTCAGTTTATGTGTGTCAACAGATCATAGTGTAGTAGTGTAACGTGCTTTACCTTCATGAGTGAAACTACTTACTTGACATCCGTTTGCCTGTTTCCCAGCTCATAGCAGCCTACTCTGCCCCCCCTGCTCCCCCTGCTCCTCCTGAAGCAGCCGACTTTGCCTATGAATCTGCATCTACGCGCCTCGACTTCAAGGACTCTGACATGAAAAGGCTGTCTATGGAGATCGAGAGAGAGAGGTGAGTTTACATCCCCCTCAACGATACTTTAGAAGGACACTTTAGACTCTGCTTGGTTATGATATCTTGTGATGTGTTAATGCAGGCTGGAGTACATGGAGAAGAGTAAACACCTGCAGGACCAGCTGAAGGAGCTGAAGACAGAGATCGAGTCTCTGAAGCTGGAGGAGCAGCAGCAGCAGGCTGGCCTCTACAACCTCCGCAGTGAAGCGAGGGGATACGTCCAGGAGCCTGTCTACATACCTCACAGCAACGTACGTATGATCCCTTCACATGATCTTCTTCTTAGTATAATTATTGCTAATATTATTAGTTTTACTAATGATTGGTTACCTGTCAGAATGTCTAATAGAGGGAATAAACTAGTGAATCCAGCTTATGGCCAATAATACTATTAAGTGTTCCCTCTGATCTGTCTACCATTTCATAATAATGGGCTCACTTGTAGACCACAGCCGACTCACTGCACTTGACTGCATGGCAACACTGGACTTCCTATTCACATTACCCAAAGCATAATAGGAACTGTAGTGCCAGAAATATTCCTCCCAAATGGAAATAAGAAAAAGGAAGTGTTAAAACCCATGATAGTTTCTCTTCATTTGATCTATCAGTACATTTTTTTGACAGTAGTAAGATGTTGAATATGCTGTCATAATGGTTCTTCAGGGCTGGTACAAAGTCTTGAAAGTTTAGAAAATGCTTAATATTAACCATAAAAAGGCTTGATTTTCAACGTAATCTAAAAGGGAAGTTATTTTCTTGTGTCCTCTGTTGATCCTTTACTCTGGAAATTAGGAAGCATGAAATAATCATGATCAAAACATACAATCAAAGTTAATTTGAACAGCTGGTAAAATAATCAAAGTGACAATATACATTGATTGCTGTGGGTGTAAAGGAATTCTGTAAACTTTATTTTTTCGCAATTGCTAACAATTTAGATGATAGTAAATAGTGATGATAAAGACTTTGAGAGTCTGGAAATTTGTGGTTTAGGTACCTTAAAAGTGCTTGAATGTTACTGTTAAGAAGCTGTACGAACAATGTTCTTGTATACCTGAAGCACAATATTCCCCTCTATACTTTAATATACAGATATTTGCTTTGTGTTGAGAACCTTTGAACATGTAAGATAAAGGCTCAAAACCCAAGCAATTTCAAATTGCATAAAACATTTTTTTTCATAACAAATATCTTAGGACATGTATAGAACCACATGCATGCCAAGTGATGGCATTTCTGAGTGGCCTAACTTATCCTGGAAATAACATATATCATGCTAGATTCTCCTACAGTAGTAGTAAGACATGTAGTGATTATTCAACAGGCATTATTCAAATAATAAAAAAAAAAGTGAGCCAAAACAGGCAACAGTTTAAAGGGTTGCTGTTTTAAATATTCTGTTGTGGGGAGAAAAACAGTCGTGGAGCATATAAAACACAGTAGTTATGGAAGATATTAATTGCATCAGTAGTGATATTTACATGACTGCGTACTTCTTGTCTTTGAGTTTCGAGTCACACCATGAATACACATTTCTTTACACTGATTTTGGCTGAATCTTGCTTCTCTCAAACTGCCCATACTTGTCTTGTTTTGCAGCGAAACTCTGCGTACATGTCTCAGATGGCCTTCTTTGAAGAAGTGTGATCCTAGTCCTGGAGGATGAGGAAGGAGGTCACCAGCTGTTGTGACTCTGCTTTCTCGAAATGTTTGGTTAATTTTTTACCTGGCTGAAGCTAACAGACAGACACATACATCACCATGACTGTGTGCTTTGGAAAGACTTCAAAACTATCCTCAACAACAAACAGCCACTAGTTCGGCTGCCTGCACAAGCTGTCATGCAACGTTGTACCACCTGCTACACTACAGCTCCTTCCACACGTCTTTTACATAAAATGAACACATTAACGTGTGCCATGTATCTAACACTGATCCAGTATATGGGGCTGAAGATGGATGTATAAACGAGTTTTGATTTGCTGATGTTTTTTTATTTTTTTTTGTGGTTTTAAGGGATACTTAGCTGTAAGATGGTTAGATATAGAATCATGCCTTAATGACAAGTTATACATTAATGCCTTAACAACATTTTGGGACAGGGATTAAGTTAAAATTAGATACGTTTCGGCAAAGTTCCTGCATCAGATGTGATTAGGTAAGTTATCTTTTTCAGGCTATTATTAAAAGTTATAAATATCCTTAAGATTTTGTAAACATGAACGCTTTTGGTCATTTTCTTTCAAACCAGCAAAGTGTTTTTCAAACTTGACTTTTGAAAATAGTACATCAAAGAAACCCAAATGCCCGAATTTGTGATTATACATTTACCAAGCTATTGTTGAATGTAGCTCCGAACGCTAAAATTACAGTGATACGTAATGTGAAAATGAACATTGTGATCTTGCTCATAAAAGTAATTTATACAAGTAGTAATTTCAACTCACAGAAAAGTCTAAATTTGACGAGCAGACGTGTGCAGGGACGGTGTCTAGATGTGACACTCCATAACAATGTAAAATGCAGTGTTTGGTCATTCATTTGTATTTGCTTGCTGTTTTTGTTACTTGGTTCTTGAGCTGCCTTTACTGATAACAGCACACAGGTGCCTGTATTGTTTCTAGTGCCTCATCATGGTAGTTAATAGAAATGTAGTATACAGTTACAAACTTGAGCTCTGCCATTTCAAGTTTCTGTATTTTGTACTCTAGACTGTTGATGTGCCTTGAACTTTATTTTTTACTGTTGTGATTTGAGTTACTAAGGTTTTATTTAGTATCATTGTGCTCATGTGTCTTAGCATTAGGGTTACTTTATGTTTGGGGTTGATGTCATACCCTGACTGATTGACAGAATAGCAGATTGATGGCTTTTCTGTTTTTGTCCTCAGCTCGTGCACTTCTCAGGGTTAGTGTTGGAGACAATCACTGCATGTAGAATCTCATCGTATTTCCCCCTGAGATATACAGTATGGTATCCATTAATGTTTACCTTTTTGAACAGGCTATTTTCATTTAACTTGCGTAAGTCCAATAGTAATTCACATGGTAAAGATTTTTTGCCAGCAGTGGGTCCTCACTGCATGCTCAAAAAGGGAGAGGCTGGATGCCGAATGTACAGCCAGAGATTCTGCATGTTTGTTTATTTGGACCGGCCTATTCGACTGACTTCATTATGGACTGAACAGTGACAAATGATTGGTTCATTATTGCCCTCATGATTGGGTTCTACATGAGTAAGGCTAACCTTGGTCTTGCGTAAATGGTATTATGTCAAATGTCCAATTGGAAATGTTCTTTTTTTCATCAACACATTGCTTTAAGTGCTTCAGTTTGCATCTTTAACCTTATTTATTTGTGCTATAAATCCTTTAATAACATCACCATACACATTTTCTTGAGGTCTATCATTGTGGGGGGCTTTCTTGTAATTTAATGTTTGTTTTATTTTTCTGTAATGGGATTTTCCTATCAAATTCAAGTCCAGTGTTAGAAAACAATTTTACATCTGAAACATCGTAGTTTAGGGGATTAGGTTTACTTTGAAGTGACAAAAATTCACAAGAACAACAAAGTTTTGTCAAATGATTTGTAACCACAACTTATTTTGTGTATATCATTTCATTACAACAGTGTTTCTGTTTTGCCTGATGTTTGTGCAGGCAATACAATCCTCTAAATTTGTTATTTTACCTGCGTTTGGATCTCCATCAAAATAAACAGTGGAAGATAATTATGGTGACTGGATGAAGCAGCAGTTTGTCAAATAAACCACGGCCACAAGAAGTGTTGGTCTATAGTGCCTATAAAAAGTGCATTTTCATGTTTTATTGTTAAATAATTTAATAAAATGGTGTCTAGAGTAATCAAAAACAACCAAAATACTATAAAATACAGTATAATCAACAATTTAAACAAAACCTTCACAATGTGAGTCACTCAAATCCTACAGGAGGGTTTCTACTTCATATCTAGTGAGAGTGAATGTATGATTATCTGACCCTGACCTTTGACCCCTGACCATAGTTCAGCAATCTGAAGGAACTTTGTATCGTCCAAACTGAGTTAAAGTGTTTTGGTTACCACCAGAGGGCTCAAGAGAACAGATAGTAACTTTGTCTGGACTTAAGTGATTTATAAGACATAAAATCATAATATAAGATGTAAAAGAGAACAGTTTTTATATTAATTTATAAAATATCAGAGAGAATGAGATAAGTAGTGAGACAGATTACCCTCAGTCACACTAAAAGGCCTCAGCATTAGGATAAGTTTCTGTGAGTGTTTGTCTATGTTTGTCTATGTGTGTTGCCTTGCAAGGTTCAGGGCTGATTTAAAACAGTAGATGGGTTGAGTGTTGAGCCATTTTCAATCCATGAAATGCTGATTTTTATAAATTTGGTAAGAAATGTCAATATTAAAACCAACATTGATATGTTCATCACAGTACAGTCATACAATTTAGTTTACAGCTCAAAAAACACATTTTAGTGTGCAGGACCCTTTTTAATAAACATGCTGTATGCACAGCTGTGGCTGCATGATAGGGTATCATAGTAAAGTGTTCCACCAGCCTGTAGCAGCTTGTATTTTCTCACCAGCACAGAGATCATATTGAATCATCTGAGTCCTTGAATCAAACTGTCAAACAAAAACACTTGTTGTTCCCATTCGTTCAGCCACCAGCTGAAGTTTGGAGAGACTATATAAGAGAGGCCAACTCTACCGCTGTACCTTTGTGAAGATGTCAAACTGGACAATGAGGGTTGGTTTGCTGTTGTTGCTGCTCGGTCTGTGTGTGTCAGGGGCTCAGGCGGAGGGTGGAGGCCTCGGCGAGGTGAGTGAGATCAGCCAGTTTCAGAAGATAGCTCCAAGAGATGCAGCCGAGGAATCGACCGAGCAGACCACAAAGCAAACCACCCCGGACATCTGGGCGGAGGTGAGGGCACTGAGAGACATGGTGGTGGAGCTCAAGGTGGAGCTGAGGAACATGGAGGCCAGAGTGAAGGACAGCGAGAGCCAGGTGAATGAACTGAAAGCTGAGCTGATGGTCACCAAGGTGCACGTGGAGCTGCTGCAGAGAGAGAATTCTGGTACAGACTTGTTACTTTTCCTGTTGAGTGTTGATAATGTTGTCTTTTAAGAGTGACTGAAGTGTGTCAGTGCACTGATGCCCTTATTGTGAGCTCCAGAATAAATCTTTAAAAATCAATATGGTATGGATCGAATAATTTAGCTACATTTAATGAAAAATACTACATAGCTCATTGTGTTATTTAAACTGTTTTAGAAATTCATTTAACCATTCACAAACAAAGATCAAACTTCTTCTGTTCTTTAAGTCCAAGCCACAGAGCTGAAATCTTTGGAAACTAGACTGACTGCCACCGAGAGCAAAACAAGTGACCTAGAAAAAGGGAACGCAGGTATTTCACTGACAAACATGATGGTTTAATACATTTCATGGTTTGTAACATTATAACCTGTGTTAAAGGTTGCATAATGTACATCGCTGAATGTGATTCAGATATTTCAAAAGGAAAACATAGCTATAAAGGTGTTGAACAGTGTTTTAACAGTCATATTGGTTGTTTTGGACAGCACCGACAACCAACCTATTTTGTCATTTAGGCACGAAGACTCGTTGGACAGTGAGTTAAATATGATTTAATCTTGTAATGCACACTTACAGCAGTTTCTAGTACATTTTTAAGTTTTGGTTCAGCAGATAAGATGAAGGTCAAGATACTGTATAAAATGTGTTGTGCATGTTAACAGTTTGCTATTTTGATGGCTGCTCTGCTCTTTAATTCACTGTAATTGCATTAACTCCAGACTTGCAGACCAGACTGAGGAGCAGTGAGAGTGAACTTCTCGTTAGCAAGTCCAGGATTGACCAGCTGGAGAGAGAAAATGCAGGTGATGATTATATCTACTTATCTACAACATGCACACACACATATATATATAGTATAATGTATATCCAGGTTAAGTTAAATGACATACTGTAAATGTACTTTGTGTTAACAGAGAAACCAAAGGTGGCCTTTTACACAGCTCTGACTAATGCAGGAGTTGTAGGACCATACAACACACACGTCACACTGAAATACAGCAAGGTCTTCACCAACATTGGCAATGCTTACAGTCCAGCTACAGGTAATATATTGCAGGTCACATGAGCACGTGTGGTCATGTAAATGTACATAAATTCATTGTTGCTGTTTTTCCTTTTCTACTCTGTAGGTTTCTTCACAGCACCAGTCAAAGGGGTCTACTCTCTCCAGTTCACTCTGTCTGGTCACTACGCAGATAGTATAGGTGTAGATGTGTTCAAGAACAACCAAAAGATTATGTTTAACGGGGAGTGGAAGAACAATGCAGGTTATTTCACTAACTCTTTTGTCTTGGAGCTGATAGCAGGAGATGAAATTCACCTGGTTCTCCCATCAGGATTTTCTGTCTTTGACAATGGAGATAACCACAGCACCTTCAGTGGCTCCCTTCTCTTCCCACTGTAAGGAGGGTGTTTAGGCTGCTGTATGATTGATTTGTCACAAATATCTCAGCGATATATCTCAGCACTGCTGCCTCCAAGACAAATGTCTGTACATTTACTGCATGTATCAAATAATGTGATTCTGAATCTGACTTCCCTTTTGTGTCATCACATGAAAACAACATTCAAATAAATCGAAGATCCATTGAAGGTTTTGGATTCTGATTGTTATCATTGAGTGCAGGTCAAGTCAAGTCACATTTTATTTATATAGCTCAACATCACAAATCAATAATAATTTTATCTCTTTCAGTCTCAAACTGTTATTTAAATGAAACAATCTGAGGAATTTAGAGGGGAAAGTGTCTCTTTGGTGGAACTGCTAAAAGCTCATAGACATCTGAAACGTGACAAAGGGCCCCAACACCGCTTCTTTTTAAGGGGTCATGTCAAGAAATTTGGGCACCATTAGTTTAATCTTTAACAATACAATGTATTTTCTAGTATTATCATATTTTTATTTACTTAAGATCTTTATCTGAATTGTAGCTAGTAACTGTAGCTGTCAGATAAATGTTGTGGAGTAAAAAGTACAATATTTGCCTCTGAACTGTAGTGGAGTAAAATGAGTGGTCAGCACAATATCTGTGTGTGTGTGTGTGTGTATCACAGCCTGTTATTGGTACTTCCCTTTGTTGATTTTCCCAGTGTGTCTTCTTTTTGCCTGCCAATGATAAAATTGACTTCTCATTCCTATCCTTTCTTTTCTGCTTCTTAAATTCTCCATGAAGGTCTTCAAGTGAACTACACTTTACATCTAATGAAAATGTACTTATTGTAGTTATTGGCACGTAACGCAACATGTTTCGGGTCTTGTGGCACATTTAAGTCACGCCATCATTCTCACAACACTCCTTCACACAGGTGCAACACAGTTTGATTTCCCTCCTGTGGTTCTTTCTGTGTGGAGTTGGCAAATGTCAGCCTGTCCAGGATGCTTCCCTACCTTCAGTGCTATGCATGCTGGGACAGGCTTCAGCAGTGGTGGAAGAAGTATTTTGAGCCTTTACTTAAGTAAAAGTAGAAATATAACAATGGAAAAGTACTCTGTTACAAGTAAAAGACCTTACTTAAGTAAAAAAACAAAATTACTATCAGCTAAATGTACTTAAAGTATCCAAAGTTAAAGTACTCATTATGCAGAAAACTAGCCCCTGTGAGTTTTATAGTAATACATACTATATTAAATATACCATATACAATTATATTATTGTTAACTTACTGATACATGTATGTGTAAGCAGCATTTTAAAGTTGTACTGTAGCTGGTTGAGGTGCAGTTAGTTCTGTACTTATACTGTTGGGCAGTTTCACAATTCATGGTAATTTATAAACTGATCATATGTTTAGAGGAGAGAGAAAGAATGAATGCACAGCTGTTTGACAAGACAGTTTACCACCAATAATGCATGATACAACCTCAAGCACTTGTGCCTTCCTTTCAAAATTAAATTTTGTTGCAATACAAAAACACATTTTCTGGACTTTATGGCTCCCTCCGCTACTCTAGTTATATGTATGATTTCTACCATCATTACTGAATGTACAGTTTACACACTTTTAATGTCTTTTTTTATTCTCTTTATTTACATTATTCATGTCCTCAATTCAACAGCAATTGCACAATTACAGCGTAATATATTTTTTTTCAGTGAGTGAAAGGTGCTCCATCCAAAGAAAAAGAAAGAAGAGAAAAAAAAAAGAGAAGAGAGTCATAATAATAAAAACATACACTTTTAATGGCTTATATGACCTTGATCTGTTTTATTGTGGGTTTATCATTTTAAGCTATTTTGCTGCAAAAAGAATTTCCCTTGTAGGACAATAAAGACATGATCTGAACCGAGATGAACTGGGCGCACCTATTTCTAACGTGGACGACACGTTAGATTAGATTAGATTCAGCTTTGTTGTCATTGCGCACAGTAAGTACCAGTACAACAAAACTCAGTTTAGCATCTAACCAGATGGTAGCAAAATGTGCATTTGTTATACATATAAATTTGAACAAACGCACAGGACAGAAGGAACAATAAAGCAGTGGGGTACTGATAGTAAGAAGGGATGTAACTGTGATATATACAAAAGAAACAAAACTATAGTTGGTGTGAATGAACACCTCAGCCTTGGCTGTGTTATTGCATGGACTGTCCAACACCTTATAGAAAGTGAAAATAGAAATGGGTCAAGATGAAATCACTCCTATTTGGAAACACTGTGCCTAAATGACAGATTTCCGGTGCCCTTGCTTTAGTGCCTCCCCTACATTTGTTTGTTTTTAATGTCTGGAGAAAAAAACCCTAAAATGAGGTAGACTGAATGCTCCACAGTCATAAAAAAAGAAACTTGTTACGGAATCACTTTAAGGGCCTTTTGCTGCATAAACTGTCTCAATGGCAATGATGGATCTGCTCAGATGAGATTATGATTACACACAAAGATGGATTTTCTAAGAACTAAAGAAGAGTGAGGGAGATAAGTGGATGAGGGAGAGGGTTTTCCTCACAGGGACTCAACTCAGCGGGATGTCCAGCAGCCACACGAATATCAGATTTCGGAGAATGAGTATCATTCAGAGAGTTCATTTTCCCCGGAGATGGGTTTGCTACCTCTTTAACTATGAAAACCCTTTCTCCCATCTGTTTTAGCTGCGATCTGTCCCATGGCATTCGGCACAAAGATTAGAGTAATAGGAGAGAAGGGGCAGGGGTACATTTAGAGACTGTGAATTGCATCCTAGGCACCACTGACTGGAGAGGAAGGGCTACAAAGACATAAAGTAGTGAAATCACGTCCTACACAGAGAGAAAGAGAGAATAGGCCTTTGAAGGGGTTTTGCTGTGAAGGCATTTAAAGGAGTGAAATAATTGGATGCTGGAGGCCTCGTCTCAGCAAAAGCAAGAATGCAAACCCCATTCTTTCCATGAGTGTGAGGCATGTGGAGGAGGTAAAGTAGGGTGACAGGGGATGTCATCCAGTAAAATCCCAACCAAGAGGTTTTAATATCTTTTCTTTCACACTACACCATACAGTCAATATAAACAGAATCAGGGCATTTTTTCTGTAGAATTGTATCTTGGGAAGAAGCCAAGTTATACACGGGTACCAGGGGATCTACACACTGTATTGCTTCTTCAGAGATATTGATCCCTTCATGGCTACTCTGCTCTACTGCAGATGAAAGCGAGCTGCGTCCCTGCTTGGTATCGCCCTGGTGAGCTTGGCGAGGAATGAATGAATGCCTGAGAAAGAAATGGAGGCAGAACAGTTGAATGTAATGCCTACTCTTAACTCCTGCTCTTACCGCGATTGTGCTATGGTTTAAAGAACAATAGGACAAGGACTGGGCAGGCTTATCCTCATTCATCCTCATTCAGTTTATGGTAATTGACTGGAGCTGAGTTAAGGTTCTTTGACCAATATTTCATTCAAACGTGTCACAGTTAATCTACTATGATTTATAGCTTGTGTATAATTTGTGGTTGATGCCGTCTTAAATGTACTGAGAACAAACTTCCCTTTGTCATCTCTATTTCCTGTCCCTTCTCTCTCCCTCTCTCTCAAAAGACATTTTAAACATGAAGAAGGCTGATGACAATTCTCCAAAATTATGACATTTGTACAGTTTTTACTTCTTTTGGACTGTACTTGGAATTAAAATCAAATGTCACATTTAGGATTAAGTTTAGCTCAGGGTATAAGATCTTGTATTATAAGGATTTAAAGAAATAATCCCACATCCTGGGAAATATGTTCCGATACATGTAGGTACAAGGGATGTGAAGTTACGGACAAAGGGGGTAACAATCTGGGAACTTAAAATTTTAATTAATTAATTAAGAATTACGCTGTAAGTTGTGGGCTGTAATCTAAAGCATATTATTTCTTAGACGAACAACAGTCCCACTTCTGTGCAGTGTCTCTAGAGCTAGAGTGCTGGTTGCCTGGCAACCTGCCTCCAGGCTCCAGGAAGTGACTGTGCCCGGCTGCTGTTCTCTAAGAAATAGTAACTTCCACTAAAGTCACAAATAGTCCTTTTTACATTTCTGTTTGTGTACAGATTAAACAAATAAAATATAACAGGTTAGTGAGCTTTAGAGGTGTTGGTAGGTGTATTATTGAACTTTGGACAGAGCCAGGCTAGCTGTTTCCCCCTGCTTCCAGTCTTTATGCTAAGTTAAGCTAATCATCTCTTTGCTCTAGCTCCATCATCATTGCACAGACATGAGAGTGGTATCGATCCTCTCGTTTTACTCTCTCAATGAAAGTGAATCATCTGAATTCCCAAAATATTGAACTAGTCCTTTAAACACCCCCCACCCCCTTTCTTTGTACATATAGTAACACCCACTGACACCCATTAAAGGGCCTGTGCTCAGCAGGTGTGCAGGTGCTTCAAACTCTCAAGGTCCACTTACTAGCTTTTGAATCTCATGGTCGTCATCAGCAGCTGGAGTTTGGTCAGTTGTCGTCATGTGACCCAGGTATGGAACTTAGGGAGTGATGGTGTCTCTGTTTAAAGATGATGTCTGGTATCAGATGTGAGTGGCCTTCTGGATTTTTCTCTGGCAGTCCACCTACTCTCTGTCATTGCTGTGACTGGTTTTGGTCTGTGGTGTTTGTTTCTGGTGTTCATTCAATGCCTTGTTCAGGGTCCAGCCCAGCCACATAAGGGAGTCCCACAGGGAGGATTCTGGTGGTCCCTGATGAGTTAGCAGTGTCTTAAATCTGGTCTGGTCTGATTTTCAAGGTCAAGAAGGAACTTTCACAAGTGACCTTACATGTTTATTATGGAGTGTTATTAAAAAGCACAATTCCTAATTGGTCAACATGTGTAGAATATATATATATATGTGTGTGTGTGTGTGTGTGTGTATGAAGCATGAGCAGTTCAGTGAGCATCCACTGTGTTTTGGAGTTGGTTTAACACTGAATATTATATTATATACAGAGGGGATAAATTAGCTTTCTTTTAGCTTCTGGAGACATTTTATGACTGGTCATTGCAAATATTTGGGGACACACATTTCCATATTTTATATATTGAGGGGACATGACCCCCTCCCCCCATCCTCCACAGCAGGTACTTGCTTGTGTCTGAGAGTATTTGCATATGCTTATACTGTATGTGCACGTGTATTTGTGTGTGCGCCATATGTCTGTACCTGGCAAGGTCACTGCCTCACATCAGTCATCTAGGCCGACGGGATATCTCTAATCTGTCAAAATTTGGCAACAGTGAGTTGAATGCACGGAACAAATGATAGATGTAGATTGACTGTATCTACAGGGCTTGTTTCAGTGCGATTTATATGTCTGTGACTGTGTGACTGTGTGTGTGTGTGTGTGTGTGTGTGTGATATCCATATGCTTGTCTTTGTCGAAACAAACCTATATTTGGGTATTTCTTTTGTTATACTGTAACCACTATGCAGCCTCATAGGGGACTAACAAGGCAGAAATATGAGAACTTCATCTTTTATTGTTTATCCTTTCCATTTGACTTGATGTAGTGAGAATAACAGGGGAAAGAGATGCTTTTATTTTGGTTCAAACGGGCCGTTCTAGAGGCTTTTTGGTGCAACTCACAGAGAGACTGGCTTCTTTAGCTGATAAACTTTGTCAATGAGATGCAAATCCATGCAGCACTGAGGCGGGAAAAAGCCTACAGAGCTGGGCTACTGCACGCACACACACAACACACAACATTAAAGCCTAACTTTCTTCTTCAAACGCTTCAAACATGCATGCATTTGTTGAGACACTGCATAGTAAAAATGTCTTTCTTCTTGATCACACACTAAGTGATTCACACACCATCGGTGTCAGCTGCAGCACACGGAGCCGTCTGGGCAATCCTGTGCACAAATTGAATCAAGCCAATCAACCTCACAAAATCCAATCATTCTGCAATACAGGTATTCCATGTGGGGCTTTATTCAGTTACAGAAGAATTGTATTCCAAAACATGATATATCCATTTCAGCTCCAAAATATATCATAACCAAAAGTTTTCGGTTGACTCAGTGGGACTGAAGTAAATGGGATTTAGTTTGTAAATTATTATTTTCACAATCAACTGTAAATGTTACATGTAGGGACTCATACACTGATGAGGAGAGTCCGGGTGAGAGTCATAGTCACAGAAGCAGTTATGTTTACGTATGTAATACTGTTATATGAAGTAAAGCGTTTATTGTCACTCTGCAGTGAAGGTGGGCTCTGTCATTCCCTTCCCTGTGGCATATAATGTGCAGAGGGTGATGGTGCACCAAAACTGATTAATTCAGTATGCTCCTTACCCGATGCTGATAGTCAGTTGGTTACAGGTTCACTGAAATGAAATCAAGCATCATTCCTCTTTGGCGTCACCATGTTTGCAACTGTGCACTGAAGAGTGATCTGTGCGCCTATGGGTCAACGTCATGGAACAGAAGTTGTCTAACTTGGAGAGAGAAGGCAAAAAAATTCTGACATGCTAGTTTTTTGTTGGGACATCGTGAGGCATCCCAGATGCTGCATTTGTTGTCTTCCACTGTAGCCAAGTTTCCATTCAAATGTACCATACATTTTTACAGAATTTTCTGCAAAATAATATGCAAATGTGTGTTTCCATCCACTACTTTTATGCTAACATCGGGAGTTGAGAAATAAACTGCTGGTGGCGTTCTCCGGTCCGCTGCCATTTAACCATTGCGAAAGAAGAGGGCACAATGAGATGATGTAACTAAAAGAGTGCCAATCAGACCTCAAACAGCGGAAAACGTGAAGGAAATATGGCATTTACGTTTGTTTCACATGTTAATTTCATGAACGTTACAGTTACAGTCTCCTCGGTCCTCCATCGGTCCACACAGATCTGATGTTTGTGGAGGAGGCTTCAGTGACGTTCAAGTCACATGCTTTATGTACGTCATGATTTATTGGGTTAGTCTGTTTTCTGTTTACATTTTCTTTTTATCGATACACCAATTTTTTCACCATCTTTCTTACGCAGAAATTTGAACTGCGCATAAAAACAGTTGGATGACTTAATGACACACCACAGGGAAAAACATAATTGTCCTGCCCAACTTTCATTTCCGTTCGCAACATGTTTACATAGTTATCAGGCTGACATCGTGTGGTCTGATCCCAGCATTAATCTCCTATTCCTTTGGAGAAACACCTTTCTTATACATCGTAATTTGACATCAAAGCTACTCTCACGCTACAGTAACACATTTACAACAAGTCATCCTACATAAGCTTGGGATAGGAAGAGTCGTGGTCACACAAGACGAGCCATATGGTCACCGTCACCGCTCAGTAATTGGAGTTAGAGGTCACACTGCGTTTTGCTTTGCTCTGCAGATCTGGTGAAGGTGATGGCTGTGTCAAATTAGATATTGATCCTAAGTGTGTGTGTGTGTGTGTGAGTTTATTTGTGGGTACTCTTGTTTTTCCGGTCTCCCTATAATTGATTTATCTAAAAGCTTTATAGCATCTGTGATCAGCAGGTCATTCTTTGATATCAAGTTCCTCAGGGCATGTTAGCAGTTAGCCATCGGCTTGTTGAATATTTGATGTCTTCTTCCCTTCTTTAAATGTGTGTCATGCGTTCAACAAATATTAGTGGATCGATTCTCATTTGTGTGGACAGACCCTGAGTGTGAAGATTGAGTCCCTCCTTTTATCTGTTATGCAGCTCACCAACATGAGGCGACACTGTTGATTGAGGATGGATCAATAGGACAGGATACTGTCAAACCACGAGATAATGAGGCATCTCTAACGCTCACAGCATCATGTGTTTACTGATGCCATTTTGCATGCATTTTGTACAAGGATGAGAATCTTTTTAGAATTTGTTTTAGTGCAAAACAGTTTTTACTGTAAGTTTTATATAAAAGATCAGTTCATTTTCTTTGCGTTAACAGTTTCAGGCTTCAGTTCCTTTTCAATAAAGGGTTTTTTTCCTCTCGATCAGTTTTGCAAATCTCATTGAACACGTAAATGTCCTTTTTCTATTAACATATTGTAATTTAATTTTATTATCATAAAGTTTCAGCTCATTGTTTAGCTGTCTGGCCCGCGACTTTACTGTTTTGGTTCTCTCTCACTGCTCTCATAGCGTCGAATTCGGCCGCAGCAGGCAGCTGTTTTGAGAGGAAAAGCTCTACAAAACCCACTGTACACTACCTGCTCAGCACCAAACAGCAGACAGACACAGTTAGCAACTAGCTGGTGAACATAGAGGAGCATTAAGAGCCAGATATTTCCCTCAGGAGTTGGTACAGACCAAAAACAGAGCTAAAAGAGAGTGAATATTAGACTTACATTCATCAGGTGGCCAGAAACGCAACTTCAAATGAATGCTAATGTTGCTCCATGTCAGCTGCAAGCAATGTTTGCCAATGATAATATGTCAATGTTTTCTACTTCTGCCCAAAAAATCACTTGCCAGAAAAGTCAATTATAATGTCAAGTCAATTTAATGACAAAGTCTGTAGGAGTCTGTTGTCAAACTGTCATTACATATATTAAACTCCACGTACTCTAAGCCAATTACATTAAGGGGGCCATCTGGAGGAGCCAATCTGAGCCACTCCATTAGCTCCAACTCTGCCACCAGAGAGTCAAACTTTCAGTTGTTTTGTTTAAAAACATTATTTGGCATGAACAAAGACAATTTGAAAGAGATGACTCAGCAGAGGAAACTGCACGCAGCAGAATGATAGATGTCTGCACAGAACAAGAAGCTGCAGCTCTGGCCTCTGTTGTTGTCAGAGGCTGATGTGTGTAAAGGATTTTTCCATGTTGCTTGAAACCATAAAATGTTTGTGTGCATTTGTGCTGTTAGAGGACGCCATTTAAAACAGACTCTGTTTTTATTTTTGATACAAGAACTTGAGAAGAAAAGTTCTTATCTACATGTCACACATTTCAAAAAACATATGCAAATAAAATCAAAATGTAGATGGTAAAATAAATTCCAGGTTGCAGCTTTTATCTTTAAGAGATTCAGTGGATTCAACTGAGAGTGAGAGCAAGAAAGGGTGTGTGTGTGTGTGTGTGTGTTTTGGCTCAACCTCCTAAATCCTCAGGCTGTTCATCTTATCATCTGAGATTTGGCAGCTTCACCCTGTTTGTGTATGTATATTTAGATATTAAAGTGTGTGTGTGTGTGTGTGTGTGTGTGTGTGTGTGTGTGTGTTAATATGTGCTAGAAGTCTAACTATGCTAATACGGTCTCTTATTATCACACACACTAACACACACACACACACACACACACACACACACACACACACACACAGACAACCCTCTTTCATACAGTAGCAGTCTCCCCCTGCTCTTCGTTGTGGCCTACTTCCTCCCTGATCATGTGACCAACTGGCAGCAATGGTAATTAAGTGGGAGAACCGCAGGTCCAACAATGCTGGAGGGCACTACAGGTCCCAGGATGCAGAGGGGCACCTTTATGTTTTCCCTGCCCCCTTGAGACTCCTCATGTCAGTAATTAGCGAATACCGCCTCTGGTGTGTGTGTGTGTGTGTGTGTGTGTGTGTGTGTGTGTGTGTGTGTGTGGATACTGTGTTTTTAGATTTTTGTTTGAGAGAATATTTTGAGACGAGCTGTTCACCACTTTCACTTTAAACCTCCAGCTGTTGCTTATTTGTATGCTTTAAGTCTGATAACAAGACCTCTGTCTAGTCATATCAGATTACAGATGTACCTCTGCCCTTTCCTTGTATGGCATTTTGCAGACGCTCCTGTCCAATTTAAAAAGAGAGTTCAGTGTCTTGCTGAAGCGCACTTTGACAGGATTCATGACTTTTAAGGAAATTAGCAACTCTGTGCACGGATTGAAATGATGGCCTTTGAATCAGAGAATGATCTCTGTTGGTCTTCAGCCTCCTCAGTGCAAATGCAACAGTCCCTCTTCACAACCGCCTTCACGTCATCTTTCAACTATACACATCTGAAGCAGGACTGTAACTAATAGCTCTCTTCCACTACGGGAACTTCATGACCCGTAACCTGGAGCTTCCCGTAACCTGAACTGCAAGAACCCATAAGGCTTTGGTTCTAGTTTCTGTCTTGTATCTCCACTGTGTTTTACAAATCACAACATTCTGGATATACTTCATTGAAAAGGTGACACAGCTTCGGATACCAGGACAAACGTTGGTTTGGTAGGCGAGTACAGTCCAGTGTAGGACTGACAAAAATGGAGAAACTGTTGCTAATATTGATTTACTTTTATATTTACACACAGTGGCTTTCAAACGTCAGTATCATTAGATTAATAGAAGGGCTCCACCTGCAGTACAGTAGGAGGTGAACAGAATAGAGAGTGAAGGAGACTGGCTGCAGACCAGCTCCCATCCTGCTCACCAGCTCTCCAAAGCCCAGTGCGTCCCTCGAGACAGGTCCTGCTCTCTCTCTTTGCTCCGTACCATCAAACCATCCCGCTGCTTAACTCTCTCCTGAATCAGAAGACAGGAAGGTGTAGGTGAAGAACAGGGATGCAACCCTATCATGTCTGATTGTTATTTTTCTTCAAGAGAAAATGAAATATAAAGATGTAGCGTTTGGTCGTGTTGTCCTGCTATGTAGTGGAAAAATCAGCTGACTACTAAAACAGGGCGGCTGTTGCTCAGCAGGTTGGCAGTTCGATCCCCAGCTCCTCCTGTCCACATGTTGAAGTGTCCTTGGGCAAGACACTGAACCCTAAATTGCTCCCGATGGAGGCCAGCACCTTGCATGGCAGCTCCGTTGCCATCGGTGTGTGAGTGTGTTTGTGAATGGGTGAATGAGACCAATCTGTAAAGCGCTTTGGGAACCGTTAAGATCGAAAAGCACTATATAAGTGAAGTCCATTTACTGGAAATGTTACATGAATTACACCAGTGGTTCCTAACCTTTTTCATCTAGGGTACTCCCACAGCTCTGACAATTGAATTCACGTACACCTTCACCAATTGCCACCTATCATGTACCAAATGTATAACACTATTGATTATATAAAAGTGGGTATTGTTACAATATTTATTTCATACAATTGAAGTGTCCATGTTAAGGTTGGTTTGGTCAGCAGCCACTTGGAGTGAAGCTGAATGTTCCAACAATTTATCCATTACTTTTAGCTACCTGTTTAGACTTCTGTGCTCGCTTGCTAACTAGTTTTCACGCACTCTTACATAATTGCAACAGGTACAGAAGTGTTCAGGTGTTACAGCTGCCTTAATATGTGGATATATTATTTTAATCAAATCATAATTTCCATTTTTTTTTCAAATTAGTTGAGTTACTTCACAATCGTTCCACGTACCACCTTGCAACTGCAGATGTCCCCAAGTACAAGTACCCCTGGTTGGGAATCACTGATTTACTGGGAAATGTAGCTAAACTAATAACGTTCTCCGCAACACTGTCACATAATCTACAGTTTACAATACATGTCGGGTATTCGGAATCAGTATACCACCTGTATATTGAAACACACTTCCTTTCAGTGCTTATCTAAACACAAGCCCTGCTTTATTAATGCCACGCTGCCACCGCACACAAGTTGTTGCATTCCATGGAGGTCTGGAAAATTGGAACTTGTCCTGTGGCACCAGTGCTCGTCGGTTCACTACTGCATAAAAAGCAAGAGGAGTTGTAACAGTTAGCTAACGTTAGCTAGTGAGAGAAACTTTGGCAAAAGTGAGATCTAAATGATGTTAAGAAAACCAGTCAGTCCTGCTTTTTAACTCATAAGAGTCTCGTTTTCTGTTGAATTAGGAGAGCTTCTCCAGATATCTGGTTTTGGAGCCAAAGGTATGGCTTATTGCAAATCCCCAGGGAAAGTGAGACTATGTTTCCCCATCTACAACAGCTGCTGATAAAATGCCTTTCACCTCAGTTTTACCTGTAAACAACAGAGAGGTTGTCCAGGGAAGCTGCTTGCATAACTGTTTTGTTAAGATCCTTTCGTCTTCTTGCAACAACTCAACCTCTTGCGAGATTTCAGGGCAAGACTTTTTGTTTCTGGTTAAACAAAAAGGATCTTACTCTTAAAAATACTGGAGTTTCCCTTTAATGTAAGGATCTGAAAAAATGTGAATCTGAGCTGGGAATCACTAGAAAGAGACAACCATGCTCAGTTGTCTCTTTCTGGCTAAAAAGAGTTGATAATAAAAATGTAATTTTTGCTCACAAGAGTACTGCAATTACAGGAACAAGAGAGTTAAATTGAGGAGTGTTCAGGTACTCTTATTTTGTTACTCTGCAGTTAGCTGTCATGTTAATGGGGAGCACCTCTCCATATTAAGTATGCCCTTGATCCCTCTGCCCTTCTACTGATGTGGTCCTGAATCACATTATACATACACCCACTTACACACACGTGCATGGCAAACAAACAAAGATCCACACATGCACAAACAACAACAACACACACACACACACACATACACAGAGACACATTTACCCGGCCTTGTTTTATATTTTCCAAAGTCCAATCACTCCTATCCACACTCTTATCATTTCCCAATTCTTACCCCATTATATCGCTGGCTCACGCTCTGCCTTTCATGACGAAGCTAATAAGCAGACAAAGACAGAGGAAATGAAAAAAATTAGTTTAGACACAACCCTCATTATTTCCATTCACAGCACCAGCGACATCGTAATTGCAGAAAAACCTCTCTGTTTCTTTTTCCTCACATGCTCCATTTAAGTCTGAGCCCCTGAAAAGAACAAGTGATTGATGTCTCTCTCTCTCTCTCTCTCTCTCTCCCCTCATCATTTCATTCATCCAGGCAGTCTTTCATGTTCTTCGTTCGTCTGCCCCACATGAAAAGAGCGAGTGGATGTTACAGAAAAAGAGGTAACATTCAGCAAGAGGGGCGAGGCTCCATGTAAAACCTACCGAGTGACACAAACTAGCCTTTAATTGTTCACTAGAAATCTTTCCTCCCTGTCTTTGATCCTCTTGTTGCAGAATCAATACTGTGCGAACACACATGAATGCATACTGACATGCACGTGCACACACTCACGGTCACAAACAAGGGCGCGCGCGCACACACACACACACACACACACACACACACTGATATTCAGAGGAAATCGATTGGGACGTTCAATCATACCGTTCATACCGGTGTTTCTAGCTGTTGCAAAGCGTTTCTCACAGTTTTGTTTGACTTTTAGAAAGATTGAATATAAGAAAAAAATGTACTCTTTGAGTTGCAGGTAATTCTTTATTCAGGCCAATAACAGATGGACGTCAGCTGTGGTGCGTGTCACTGTGTTTGATGTGTGTGTGAGTGTGTGAAGTGCACTGATGATGTGACACAGAGATGATATCTCTTCCATCCCGCTCTTCCGCTTGTTGTTTTTCCTGGTCCACTCTCCAGGACGGTTGGATGAACGTCTACCCCACCCTGTTCATGTGTCAGTCTCCGTTACCGGCTGCAGCAGCGGGACGTCGAGCATGTGGTGATTACGTGAGCTCGCTCCTCTTTGTGCTTTCATGTGCTGATGGGAAAGTTTGACATCTGGCTTCCAAGCAGCATTAAATTCATGTGCTATTTTGCTGAAAAATCAAACTAAAAAATAAATAATAAACAAGATCATGTAGACTGGTCAACTATAATTATAGCTTTAAGCTTTTTACTACCGTGGTGCAACGGTTGAACTGACTAAGCAAAGTGTTCAGATTTGTTATTTCATTTGGATTTGACTGCATGTAAAAGGAGAGCCGGTGTGTTTATGAGCATCTGTGCATGTTTACATGCAGAAGGGATGGTACATGTATGTTTGTTTATTCCTCACAAGCTGTTGACAGATGGTGATGTGCAGAAGGTGGCCAAGTTCAATGTCAACCCAGATAATGCACAAAATCATTTTTAAAAATGTTTTTTTCTTACATGTTTACTTGATTTTACTATGAGTACAAACATTTATTATGATCAGACTTCCTGGTCAGACATTATTGTAGCTGAGACATTGGTGATTGAGGAGTGTCTTGTTTGGTAGGACGGAGGCCAATAAAAGTGGTGTTATGAAGGCATTATTGACAGATAGAGTGGAGAGTTTATTATGGGGCATTAAACTGGCAACAGATGTAGACCTTTGGCCACTCTTCTAGTTCAGACAAGGGCAAATATCACCATTCTACCTAGTTTTTTGTCCCTGGCTTGGCCCCTCTGAATGTGTGCGTGTGTGTGTGTGTGTGTGTGTGTGTGTGAGCTCACACCTGCTTGATGCTGCTGATCTACGCTTTACTCATTAGTATTAATGAATCACACACTAACTACATCCCGTTCATTATCTCTGTCTCTTTCAATTCAGTTCAGTTCAAAGGGGCATTGTTAGTCAGTAAACATGAAACAAAACAGATGACAGAAAACACTCAACATACACTGCATAACAAGTACTGACTGCAAAAAGGGGTAAAAACATCTTAGAGGTTAGACCAAAACAGGAAAATATGGACGTGGTGTCTGTGACTTTTTGAGGGTATGTAAGCCTCGAGTTGCATTTACTTCACACTGCCTTCAGTCAGTAACTGGGTGGTGAACTGGTGCAGCTGAGGTGGAGTGAGCAAGGAACAAACACCACAGTTTAACGTATTGTACCCTGAGACACCTGTCAATCAAGCGAACACATGCCCAGAGAAAAAAATAATGGATCAAGTGGCTACGTTTAATGTAAAAGCAGTCGCTCATAGTGAAAGACCCACAGAGAATTATCACCTGACCCCTCAGCTCCATGGAGCGTCTTAGCATCCTGTTACTGTTTTGATTCACTTTCATCAGTCTTATTTTCAGCGAAAAAGCTCTTAAAACCCCAGTACGCTATCTCTCCAGCACCAAACAACAAACAGACAAAGTTAGAGACTAGCTGTTGAAAATTTTGCAGCTAAAGAGCCAGACATTTCCCTCACGAGTTGGTAGAGACCAAAAACAGAGCTAAAAGACAGTGAATATTGGACTTACATTCGTCAGGTGGACAGAAACACGACTCCAAATGAATGTTAATGTTGCTCTGCTGGATGTGTAAATAAATAATAAACTGTTTGCTAACACATTTGCCATAACAACTATGTCAATGATGTGTTTACGGCTTGTTCTGCTGCCCTCTAGTTGGAAAAAGAAATCTATAAATGCTGCTTTAAGATTTTATAAATTGAAAGACACAGATCCAGTGGTTTCCACTTGGTCCTCATTTCCCTGTCTTGGTGGCTATCTCCCATACAGCACATTTTATTTTCCTCCTTTACTTTCTACCTGGCTATCTTTGGCTTTCTTTGTATTAATTTCTCTGCAGATTATGTCTGCTCTGTACAGCTACTCTCTGGGCCAGCGGAAACCCCCAAGACCATCAATCCTGCATCCTGGCAGCCCCAACACTGAGGCAATGAAATGTAAACCTATGTTGTGACAAAGCTGACCTCCTTTTCCGTGTCTCTGGGGATTGTGCCAGCAGGAGGTGAGAAGAGAAGATGGGGGAGGAATCGCGGGAGACGTGGATGACGGGAAAAGGCAACTGTCGACGATGAGCTGAGAAAATTGGGTTGGTGGAGGGAGAGGTGAAGTAAAGGAGTTAAATGAAATCTAAGGTAGAAGCGCTGGAAGGAGATGAGGGGGTGTGTATGTGAAAGGGAAAAGGCTGGGAGGTAGGAGAGTGGAGGGAAAGGGGGGAAATTAAGGGGGAAGAAAGGTCGACGGATTGGGGTGATTGGAACTGGTTACAGCCGATGGGGGGGTTGGGTGGTGTGGTGGGGGGGCAGGTGGATCTCCATCACTCTCCCTGGTTTCAGCCTCCTTGTGCCTCTAGCAGGAGTTGATTTACTGCCCACCACCGAATGAAGATCCCCTCCATGGTCGTCTGCCTCCGTCTCCAGTTTAGTGCTCCTTCCCAGGGGTGATATTAATACCTGAGGAAACACTGCACTTCTATTCACCTGCTGCAGCGGGGACTTTATAGGGCACTTCACTGCCAGAGAGGTAGAGCATTACTCACAAAAAAAGAAAGTGTAGCGTGCTATTGTAGTTGCAAACTATTCTCTGCTCTGCAATAGCGACACTCCACAGTGCTGTTATGGCCCTTCACCAAAACTTGAATGGAACAAAACAGCCTTTTGTTGTTACGCTGCATTCTTTAAACGGTCGTCTGACTGGTACATTTACTGTAAAACGTTTGATAATGTTGTCATGGAAATAAGCGCCGGGTTCAGCTCCGAGTTTGGTCCAATGAACATATGACTCAGAAAGCTAATATGTTGCCATGGCAATTCCCATGGCAGCTGAGTTGAATATTCCTGTCGCTTGAGTCTGACGAGCTGGCCACACATGAAACGACGTGCATTTCCATCACATTATTTGCCATTCAGATTAGGTTTACGAAAGGAGATGTTATACAGATCTGGACACACGCACACACACACACACACACACACACACACACACACACACACACACGCGCGTGCGGTCCCCCCGGCTCCTCATCAAGTATTTGTTTATTTTTTCTCTCTGCTCGTCCCCTCTCTTTGCTCCTCCATCATTTACTCTTTCTCCTTAACTTCACCTCTTCTCCCTCACCCCTTCCTCTCCACGACCTCTCTTTCACCTTAAATCTACATAAACTGTTTTGCTGCCTCTCTTTCCCACCTCTCCCCGCTCTCCTTCCCCTCACTATCCCTGCACAACCCCTCCATCCTCTCGTCCCCCTGCTCCTCAGCGATGTTTCATGTACTTTAATCTGATTTGATGTTATTTAATTTAGAGAGCCGTGACTTGTGATGGCTCAGCTGGGATTCAGGGGCGTAGCTGCACTGTCGCATGTGTGTGTGTGTGAGTGTGTGTGTGCGTGCCTGTTTGTGTGTGTGTGTGATCACGCGCATGTGCGTGCATTTACAGGTCTGCAGTGTGCACACATGCACTGATGTGCCCTTCGGCGGAGCAGAAATGTTTGATTTTTGCAGCCTGAGTTTGTCTCAGAGAAAACAAACTAACTTACAGTCATGCCAAGATGGTCATCACTTATTTACACGGCTGAGTAAGAGTTGGGAGACAGTAGGAAGAGCTGGATTGAAAGGATGATGAGGGGTAATGTTCGGATAGCCATAGTGAGGAAGAAATGAGGGCTGCAGGATGAGAAATAGATGAGAAGAGGAAGGAGAGGAAGAGGAGGAATGACCTTGTGGAGGCCAGATAAACAGACATATTGTGATTTATATGACTTCATGCATTATTGACAAGGGAATTATTAGCTTCAGGGAATGATCTTCACTTGCAATAATCTCCAGACTGTTTTGACATGCTGCTATAGACGCTGGCGATGAAGACAAAAGTGTATTCCCCATTTAAATTCAACCCAAAGGACCTACTCCAAGCTGCAGAGGACAGATCCCAGCGTCTGAGATAAAGTAAAATCTTGTCCGTGCAGTATTATCTGTGATGTGTATCTGCTGAAATAAGATGCCTCGGGCACAGAGCTGCTTTATTCATTGTGTTTAACCTGTATGAGAATATTCCTGTAAAAAACGACAAATATCATACAGTTTTATATATCACATAGATATAGTATATTATACAGTATGCTGTATAACGCAGATATTCAAGTAGTAATGTGTGTATCTTTTGACATTTGTTGATATATTTGTTCATATGCTTGATATGATTCATGATATTTTCCTTTACATTTACAATGCTTTACTTTACATTTAATAGTGTTTTTGTGCAGCATTGTTGAGTTGCATTTGCTTTTCAAAATAATGAATAAAAAGGCTTTTAGGTAATCAATATGAATACGAAAAAATATAGGATTTTACTGTAGAACTATATGATTTTTTTGTGGTTCTGAGTAGCGTTTGATACTTATTTTCAGTTCTGATGGCCAGTGGAGTTTTTTGTGTGTCAGAAATGACTCACTTGTTTTCAGAATTGTTTGTTTACTTTGAAGGTTTTGAGCTCAGATGAACTTGTAATCCTGTTAGTTTTATCCCACAGACTTTCTCAGAGAGCAGCAGTGATGCCAGCAACATTAACATATCATGAATTAAAAGTAATGTAATCGTATTTTAATTCAACCTCATTTGGGTCTGTTACCAGCATGTGGTAGTGTGTGTGTGTGTGTGTGTGTGTGTGTGTGTGTGTGTAGGTGGATGATGGGGTTTTATTGTGTGTGCCTTCAGGAGTGAGTCTGTGCTGTTGTGTGCCTTTGCGTTTTAGTGTGTGTGTGCTTTTTAAAGGATCTCCTCTCGTACACGTGCTCGTAATGCTGCTCAGGCAGAGATAGGCTACTGTGCTGCACTCTCAATTTTATCTCATCTCATTGACTCAGTTACTTTTTTCATTTTTCTTTTTCTTGCTTGCCTCTTGCTGTGGTTTGTATTTACCTTTCCACGGACTAAATTAAATCAGGTTCGGGTGTGCGCCTTTACTGTCGCTTTTCATACAGTTATGCACAAAGATACATAGAGATTCAGAGACACACAAAATATATCCAGTGAAATGTTTTTATTAGTTTGTTGACTCCGTCCACTTACTGTGTGTGTGTGTGTGTGTGTGTGTGTGTGTGTGTGTGTGTATGCCTTTTGGATATAAATTCAGGCTGATTCAAACTCAAACTATTTGGAACCAGACAGAATAAGAAGAAAACTGCTGCTGCTGAATTCGGGTGTCTGGGGGGATGATGGACTGGCTGCTGCCTGGCTCAGAAGAGAAAACAGACTGGAACAGCTTAAACCTACCAAGGTGTGAGATTTATTCATGCTGTGTGTGTGTGTGTGTGTGTGTGTGTGTGTGTGTGTAGGGTTCAGCTGATATGGGATTTTTGAAGGCTGATTCTGATATTTTTGCATTGAAGGTTCCTAAAGCTGATATTTTGTGCATTACATTTGAGCATTTTCATGACAAGATCTTTATCTATCGCCTCAATTTTCTTTGATTTCACAGGTGGAAAAAGCCTCTAAAATAGCATTTAGACCATCATGCTGCACTAAAACTTCCCCTGAAACCCATTAAAAATTAAATTGTTCCAGGGTTTAGCAGCTCCTTTTGAATGCTAGGGGAAACTCTGGGATAAATTGAGCTTTTAATTTACCAAAACATTACTATATAATTAAATGAGGAAATGAAATCTGCAATGAACATAAAGGATGGATCTGTGGATCACAATGAGCGACGCTGACTGACAAGTAGTAGGATGATATACAGTATGAAAATGAATACAGTGTTTATGTGTGTGTGTGTGTGTGGTTATGTGCATGTGTATTCCTGAGTGTATCCATCTATTTAAGGGAGATGATGAGTCACCCAGTAATCTCCAAATGGAAGCGGTGTTACATTTTGAGGATACATCCATCATGTCTCTGGCAGGTACATGCAGGTCATCAGGGTAGTCGCAGTGCACAGCTAACTCGGTTGTAGTTCTACCAGCCTCTCACTTTGCCTGTCACTACCCCGGAGTTGGCAGTAATTCCTAATTTTATGGTCTGTGGACAGCAGTGGCGACAAACTATGTTAAAGTTACCGTGGCTAATGTCATTACAGGCTGTCAAACACACTTTACTTTAGTTATTTAGCTGATAGCTTACAAAAAGTGAGCAGGTAAAGCTTCATTGACTTTCTCAAAGGCGCTCTCTGTGTCCTAGTTGCATACTATATAACTAACTCAGACAGTGTTTTCATTATGCAGATACAGCACATTCCTAGTGGAAAGAATGCTTAGATCAAATACACTTACTAATGCGACCATGCAATCTGAAATTGCTCCATTTTTTGAGTGTGGTGTTGATGGAGACCATTTCCCCATAATTCATTATGCAAAGGAAATGGAGGAGCTACTTACAGCTGGAAGAAAGTGGGGGGAAATGGTGGATAGCTGTGCGATGGTTCTCCCAAAATATCTCAATTTACACCTCAGAGTATGCGTTATTTCATTTGTATAATATGGAATAGGGGCACAGTGACTGACTGAATAAGGTTTGGACATGTTACTTCTTTAAAAACTACACGTATTAAATCTTATAAAGTAGATACTTTATCAAAGTTGTACTATAATCCTCCTCAGTAATGTATTGTGATCAGATTTAGTTACTTTCATATCTGAGGCATAAAAGCACAGATAAAACGTTAAACATTAGATAGATAGATTTAACAAATGTGTTCAATTTCATCTGCAAGTACAAATATTATTTACTGAAACATTTAAAACATGTGCCACTGTTTATACAGCCTTTTCACTATCTTGCTCTGGCTTTAGTGTACCAAAAAAGGTCTCATTTTTCACACTCATTGCAACTCATGATTCTTAAGGTAACGTAGCAGTTACAACGCATGTATGTGTATTTTTGGAATATGTAGCGTCTTTACATATAACTACCCAACCATGGACCGGATGCCTCTGGCTTTGGCCTTAATGCCCCTGGCAAAACTATGCGAAAAGTACATTTTAATTTTCTACTCAGCCCAACTTTTCCACAACCTGCATAATGTCCCATTTTTACTGTGTGAAGCAAAATGTCTCGTAATGTTCATTATCTTACTTCTATATCACATCTGCAAGCAGCTGGCCTCTCTCTCTCTCTCTCTCTCTCTCACACACACACACACACACACACACACACACACACACACACACACACACGCATATACATGTCTGCACACACACAGGTCTGGATGTTAAATCCAGTCACTGTTGTATTATTCATGTGGTGTTGCAGACATAACCTTCCTGGAGGGAACTTTAAGTTTTACCCCCAGCTCTTGAGGTTATTGTATATGTTGCAGGACACTTATTCATTTATGTGTGTGTGTGTGTGTGTGTGTGTGTGTGTGTGTGTGTGTGTGTGTGTGTGTGTGTGGAACAGTTTGAGACAGAGTTCTTTATAAGCGCACAGCATGGCCAAGCTCATTGTTTGGCTGGATGACCTTTGAGCTGTAATGTTGCGATTTAATTATATTATATCTATGTCTGGTATAGTTCCAGCATTCACCTGTTTACACACTGTTTGTCTCTTGTTCATTCACCAGTCATTTACTTATTCACACATGCAGACACACAAGCACACAAATGCATTATATATCACACTTATCTGCTGATTATTTTAGTATGTCTTCCTGTTCACAATCCTGGCTACATAGGTGAAAGTGAATTAACCTGCTTAGGGATTTTAAATGTAATTTTCTGTGATGCCTATGGCGCAAAACTCTGGCTGACAGGATCCTGTTTTTTTCCCCATGGAAGGTCATCGTTGCTGCACGACTTGGAATAAGCATGGCGGGGATGTGGAGTGGAATGGATGATGACAATATTTAAATGCTAATGAAAATGAGGTTGGATTTGGAGAGATGTTGAATGTATTATACAGCAGGGTTGTGATCTGAAACCATAATCTTCTTTCTCATGTTTCTGTGGCTGCCAGGTTTCCACTTCATGAGGGAGCAGGAAACAAGATCAAGGCACCGCTCCTCTGCCAGTTGCAACTTTACAAAGTACAATTTATATAAGAAGTATTTGATGTAACTCAGATGTACGTACAGTAGAGGACCGTGTCTTCTACAGCTTTAAGCTGCAGTATAAAGACAGAAAGTTAAAATTCATTTCCCATTATCTCCAATCTGAGTGTTATCATCACAAGACTCAACTGGAATCACAAACTTTGGCGCCCTTTAAGATAATCTTTTCATTTTGATGAATACACCACTCTGAAAGAGTGCTATTAAAACAGCACATTATCATCACCTTTCACTGTAGTGGAGGAAATAAATTGTCATATCTGAACATGAACTTTCAAATGCTAATGTTCTTGTTCAGAAGACTGTTGTAGTGTGACCTCAACAGAAACTCTTCCAGTCTAAATTCATTCGGGCCCATTCCACTGTCTGATCTGCTACTGAATCGTTTTCTTTTTTTATTTTTACGTGGACTATTTAATGCTGTTATTGTACTTATTTATTGAATACATTTGACCTGATTTGAGTCTTGGGGTGTCCTGGTGGCCAATTATAACTGCTCCAAGATTCAAATTCAGCCTTTTTAAGACCTTTTATTGCATGTCACTCCCTGATATTTCTTGGCACTCTCCACTGTCAACAATCTAATTTAAAAAATCCAGAGTGTTATATGTCTGTCACTTCAGGCTGTGTTTTAGTCACGGTCTCATTTATGTAGTGATTAAAGCTCAGGAGGCAGGGTAAGAGCATATCTCTATTAGTGAGCAATAAATTGTCTCAAAGAGCAAACATTTCAGGACAAAATAGAGCAGCCACTTTTGATTGCCGACATGACTGTCTGTATTGATTTGTTGTGAGGTCAGAGTCCATCTTGGTGTGTCCCACTGGCTCTGTTTCATGGTTTAGACTTCCTCTCACGACTCCTCTCTTTATATTTGTGAAGCCTGAGGTTTTGCCAATTGTCAATTCTCTCAGGTCACTCGGCAGGATCCAGCTGTGAATGTACAATCCATGTTATACTCAGGGTGAAGTGTGTTAGTCAGTCAGTCAGCGGGGAACTGCAACACAGTGAATCAGGATGCTGAAAATAAGTCAAGTTCTTTGACTCAGTGGAGAGGTTTTTTATTGAAGGAAACACAAAGAGGAGCTGCTGACATTTTGTATTTGAGTGTTTTTTTTCTTGTGAATGAAGTGCAAATGTCCCCCTTTTGGCAGCATAATGAACAATGTATGACCAACCCACCCCCCACCTAAAAAAGAAAAAGCAATAAATTGGATTTCTCAACACCTGAGAAAATTGTGCTCAACTCACCATGAAATTTAGATTATCACCTGGCCAGATACCCACTGCACAGCTGCGTCCATTTAGGACAGCAGATGGACTCAGAGGCTCTCAAACTGATGGGTGAAAAATTAAAGGGAAAATGGTGCACGAGTCACTGAATGGTTTGATGAGTACAAAAATGATGTGAATCATAAGCGATGGCCTTCACAGTCACCAGATCTCAACCCAGCTGAACACCTATGGGAGAGACTTTTTCATCACCATCATCAAAACACCAAATGAGGAAATATCTTTTCAAACAATGCTGTTCATCCCTCCAGTAAAGTTAAAAAACTTGAATCTATGACAAGGAGCACTTGTGGTGGCTGCTTCTTCACTGATATTATGGCCCTCTTCAAATTGGATTATTTCTTTCTGCTGATTATCTTCTCCATAAATCAGCTAATCATTAGGTCTATAAAAAAAAAACAGACAACAGTGAAAAATGCCCATCATATCACTAGAGCACAAGATCAAATGTCTTGTTTTGTCCGACCAACAGTCCCAAATCCCAAAATATTCAATTTATTTCAATGTAAGACAAAGAAAAGCACAGGTGTCTCATATTTGAGAAGCTGGAATCAGAGGATTTCTGGCATTTTTTGCTTGAAAAATAAATAATGAATAATAATAAATTTCGTTAATCAATTAATCAACTAATCATTGCAGCTCTAGTACCAAGTACAAGTCAAGAGGGACCTGGACAAGGGGGCAGCATTAAAACATTGTGACAACAGTAAATGCAAACAACACAAACAGGATTAAGACAACTGTCAAATGTTAGAGTAGAGAAAATACCCAGTTAAGATGCGTAAACAGGTATGAGTTTTTAAAACTAAAATACAAAATAAATTGTATTACACGATTAAGCAAAGGTTTAGCTTCTGGATTAATTTCTGAGATATTAGATATTTGTTAATTCTGGCTATAAGTATAAACATTAAGGAAATAAAGATGACTTTGTACATTTTAGGAAACATTACTCAAGGAGCTGGACCTCACATTTTGAGTGTTTTTATTGATTTTGATATACTTATTGTGTTGGTTTGTTGGTAGTGTGATGTCATAGACACCTGGGCTCCTGCATCTCTATCTTTACATCAAAGACCATAAAGGAAATAAGTACTGGACTTTATTGTGTCATCCCTGAAGTTTTTGTAGTTGTGTGTGATTTAATATCCTCCATCTTATACTGTCAGATAAACTGAAGGAAGAAAAAAAAAGAACACACTTTGGGTTGGTTTTTCCTTTTAATTTGTCACCCATGACAAAAACATGTTCAGTACACAAATGGAGATTTGGGCTAAAAAAATAGAAAGTGGTGTTTAAGTGTTATTTACATGTATGGATTTATTACAGAATTAGGGGTAGTGTATGAAAAGGAAATAGCCTCTGACAAGACAATCCTTGTGCTCAAATCTAATAAATCACAGTCATGCAGGTTAGGTTGTTTGTAAATGCTGACATGAGGCGCATCACTTCACCTTCATGTGTCCTGCCTCTGTTGAAGAAAGCCCTTCAGCACCATGGACAGAGACACAAAATCAGCACCACAGACACGCTCGTGTTCAGAGAACCTCCTCCTCTTTAACGTGATTTCTATGAGAATTAAAGGGTAAATTCAGTGATTTTGATTGGCCTAATTTCCCCATGAACATAGAAAAAAGACTGTTCAAACCCTTTGTTAGGCTGGACATGCCCACGGTGCTGTTAGAGAAACACTCATGACTCACTTGTGTTATATTTACTTTTCACTGATGCCTCAACTCCCAGTGATGAACAGCAGTCTAGTAGCCCATCACACTGTTAAAACCCCGAGGCGCGCGCTTAATGTATTAACCCATTGCAATCAGCGGGTGGGGAGATAGATTAGGTGGTTAAATAAGTTGCTGTACCTACTTTTAATTATAACAGTGCAGCAGCGCGGGAGACACAGTTTTCAGCTTCAAGGCTAAGACTGCAATTGAGCTGCTGGTGGGGGGAAACAGAAGCCTCACATAGGCCATTATATAATTTAGTGGTGTAAATGGGATAGTGGCGATGTATTCTAATCAGAGGCCGAGAGCGAAAAACACACACAGCCTGGTCTGGAGAGGACGTCTAATAACTGGCACCAAAAAATAGGTTTGGGTGGAGGAAGGTGCCTTGGATCTGGAAGCCTGGCCCACGAACGAAGAAGAAGAAAACGATGAAGATTTAGGATGAGGTGGGGTGGTGGGGGGTGGGGGGGATTAGACACACTGCATCGTTTAAGTACTGCGGCTGATGTCATTTCCTAAGCACCATAATTGGTCATCAATGACTCTTAAAGCTGCGAAGAATGGCTAAATGAAAACACACACACACACACACACACTTCCCCAGGGGAGATGTTGTAGCTTCACTGATCCATTGAAACCTTAATTGCTCGGACCTCACACCTCTCTCTCTCTCTCTCTCTCTCTCTCTCTCTTTCTCTGACTCTCTCTCTCTCTCTCTCTCTCTTTCTCTGACTCTCTCTCTCTCTCTCTCTCACTCTCTCTGACTCTCTCTCACACACACACCTGCGAGGAGAGCAGCTCCCATTGAGCGCCACGGCGTCGCATATTCCCGCTCACCTATACACAGTGGCCCCCGATGTGGCCCCTCCCTTACCGGACTGGACCGATAAATGGGTTAACTCTGTCACCAGGAGTAGCCGAGATAAATGCACCGGGAGCGTCGGGAGATCCCTTCCCATCCCTGCGCTGTTTGACCGATCTGCGCTCAAAGGCACCATCCTCTCCTCTCCGCCGTGTTGATTCGACAGAGTAGATTGAATTTAAATCGTAATTTATCATTTTGTAAGAGGCGACCGGCAGCAACAGCAGCAGCAGCAGCAGCAGCACCGGTTCTTAGACCCAGACCCGTGGGCGGCTGGGTGGCGTCCGTCTGGGCGAGCTGATAGGACGAATATTTGGCACTCTACCTACCAACTGCTTCATCCCAAATTTCAAGATATGGCGATGAGAAGTGAGATGTAGAAAACGGATGGGAGGCCATTCATGTGGGTCTGGGCTTCAGCTAAAACGGACAAAATCTCCCAGCACCATCACCACGACCACCACCACCCTCCGCCTCCTCCTCCTCCTCCTCCTCACCTAACCAGTTGATATTTTTTAAAATAACTATTTAAAAAGTGTGCAGCACATGACACACTGGTGAATCCCCGAGGCAGGTCCCTCACACAGACTGAATGAGTCCATCTTTGGCTGTCGGACGGACTCCTCAAGAGCACAGGACGGATGCAAACAGACTAAACACATCTTGGCAATTCAAAACACCCTCAGCTTCTCCGCCAACGGTGTTGTAGCTTAACCGAGCGGGGTGAATCTCACACCGGGGGACCCAGTCGTTTCACAGGCAGGTAGGCTATACCCCGATGGTTAATTAGTGTGTCACCTCTGGGTTGGCGTGTTAAAGGTGATAAAGGTGATTACCGCGACCGACCGCCCATGCGTCGGTCCCGCTGATGGCCGCAGAGGCGACTGCACCTGTTGTAATCTGTGTAAATGTGCGGGGCGTGCTTGTGCGTGTGCGCGTATGTAAATAGACCTATGTATGTGTTGACAGTCTTGAGCTGTGCTGTTTTAATGGCTGACAACCTGATGATGTCTGTGTCTGTTTGCCTTCAGTCTCCGAGTATATCAACTGCCCTCTTTCCAGCTGTTTGTGTGCGTCGCGCGCGTCAGTGCGCGCTGTGTGGGTTTGATCGGTGTGATTAGGTGATTATCGCTCTATCACACCAGCGCTATAAGTGTAATTACAGCATAATTGTCTCAACACGCGGCAGGATGTAAAGCACTCCATCACACACTATACATCATGCTTTGTGGCTCTCCTGTTCACTCGGGCTGTAGCAGCTCACATATTGGTTCTGATAAATGGGGACTGGCTGCAGTCTAAAGCCCAGTTGTATTTATTCTCATTGCCAGATGCTTCAAAACTCCACAGTCATAAAGCATGATGGTCAAATCTGTCAGCTGCCTCACACACATTCATCATCTCAAACCCTGGAGGAGACCCGCCTGTGGATGGTAACGAATGGAGGGTGTTACAGTACGTGCGTGGTATTGGGAGGTGTGGGTGCGAGCATTTTTGGCGGGTAGCGCGCATGTTTTTTTTTGTTTGTTTGTTTTTTTTACTCTCAAACACCCCATTCTCGGTCAATGAGGGTGACATGTAGCAGCGGCTTTCAGCATCAGGCAGTGTGACTCCAGCTGCGCTCCCTGCGCTGCAGATGCGCGCAGTGTGGCAGACCATCATAGGTGTCCAACTCTTTTCCTGTCGCGTGGGACTCTTTTAACATCCAACAAGCGTCGTTTCAGACCACATGACAGAAGATCAAGTTCATATCTCCTCTGCCTGGGCTGGGGGTGAAGCATCAGAGCTATTCAATTTGCGCAGCAGCTGGTGGTGGTGGGGTCAGACAGAGCGTGTTGGATGACCCAGACTGACCTCCGGGAGAGGCGGCTGTAGGCGACAAGATGGGCTGCCCATCCAGCGTCTCTGTTGAGGAAACGTTTTTAGAGTACAGCCTTGATGGGTAAGAGAGAGACAGCAGAGATCACAGCTGTGTGGAGGCTGCCTGTCTTTGCCCAAGGTGACTTCAGTAGGACACTGACAATGTGACATTGAGCAGAGACAGAAAAGCAAAGAGAGCAAATTATTTGAATTCAATTAATCATTTTTATTATTGGTTTAGCTGTTAATCTAATAAGAAGCCATTTTATTGTTGGTTGCCTGTTGGGGTAGCACATGTCCTTCTTTGATGCGTAAAACTGGTCTCCTGTCCATTTTGTTTGGCTCTGTGGTCTATGTGACAAATCACAGAGTTGCCTTTATCCAACGCTGACGCTTCAACTGATCAACTGTGGTCTCTCATTATTTTTGGCAGGCGGCAGGGGCCTTATCTCCCAGATTGGAGAAGACATGGAGCGCTAACTGACATGTTAGTGGCTTATAGTAAAAAGAGAATCATTTGTTGATTTATCTTGAAGTCCGCCTGGCCAGCTAACAGATCTCATGCACATCAGACAGTCCTTGGATGAAGTTAAATCACACAGTTTTGCATGTTTTGATGGTTAATTGGTGGCTACAACAGTAGTAACAGCCTGTTTCCTTTGATCTGGCGGGTAAGGTTTGATTCTATTAGTACTGTTGTCTTGTCAGGGCTGCCTGCTTGTGATGGCAGCGTTGTGCATGTGCTGTTAGGGATAAATACTGCTTTGACCCCTCAGCTCTTTTAGGCCATTCTGCTAATGCATTTCTCTCCATGTGGGCCAGAGTAGGTGAGGAACAAACACGATTCTCCTTTCCTCCCCATTCCCGGCTTTTGGCTCAATCTCAGTTGCACCTTTCCCTTCATCTTAGCCTCTTCCCTCCTGTCTGAGCTTAAATTCGTTCTGATCACCAAGCTGCAGACTTGAAACTCGGCTCCCTGGGGTGCAGGTGACCCCACAGTTCAAACACTGTCAGTCAGCCTGCTTTCATTTGCTCCTTTCATCCCCCTTTTCCCCTCCTCTCTCTCTCTCTCTCTCTCTCTCTCTCTCTCTCTCTCTCTCTCTCTCTCTCAACTGTCTGTCTATCTGTCTGTCTGTCTCTCTGCTACTCCTCTTCCTGCTCTCAGCCAGGCGATGAGGCTTATCAGATGGAGGTTTTCTGCTCAAGCTTGTCCTTGTCAGCTCTCATGTCCGTCTCTGTGACAACAGTCTGTGTTTTCACGAGTAGAAAAACCACAATCCAAAAATATATGGGAGAAAAAATAGGGAGTTAGTGAGAGAGAGAGGTAGAAAAAAAAAGAGAAAGAATCAGCGTGTGACTGAGTTTGATGTATGTGTATGCGCGTCTGCTGGTTTTTGCCATGAGTGAGTGGGTGTTTCTGCCAGGGGAACAATTGTGAGAGCAGATGGACTGTTAAAATACATTCTCATATTAATTTCATATCATATGTCTTATTAATTTGTCCACTGACTAAATAATTGCCGGTTCCTGTTTAATTTGAGGAGTTGAAAAATGTTGGGATTTCATTTACTGAACAGCTATTAGATGTTAATCATTTTTCACTGTGGCATCGTGAGAAAGTAATAATGGTACATCTCATACACATGCACGTTCCCAACATCTACAGGTACATACACGAGCTGCGCTAATGCACCCATAGGACAGCAGAAGTACACTCAAAAATAAACCTTTTATGTGTATGCATGTGCACACATACACATAAATTAACAATATACAGAAATGAATCCGTCGTACCTGCACATTCAGGCCAACACACCCCAAAGCAATATACACATTGTATTGTAAACATGTTTACTCAGCTATGTGCATGTGTGCTGGCACACCTGAAGGCCTAATCAGTCACCACTAGAAATAAACAACAACATATCAGTAAAAGCAGCCAGGGTTGAGACAATTTGTCTCTACCTCTCACTTGGTAATATTATACACATTCATATAAACCTGTTGCTTCCTGTCAGGAAAGTGTTTTTGTTTCTTCTGTCAAATGTTTTTGTCCATCACTTTAGAATGAAAATGTTATGATGTGATTTTTTTCAGTCAACCTTTCAGTTGTCTTCTGAGTGATGATCTTATTTATTCGCTTAATTAAATCTTTATCTTATTAATTCAATCTCAAAATGAATGTGGCAATATTCAATTGATGTTAACATGCTTCACATAGCACCTTACAGTAAAGCGAGACTATGTAATTTTTGCTAAACAGTGGCCAATATGACCACAACTGATAATTATGGAAAAATGGTAGAACGCAGTGTATAAACACAAGTAGAGAAGAGTCATAAAGTCAGCAAACTGACTCAAACTGTCAGTTACACAGCAACATCCAACTAAAGTTGCTAACATTAGCTGACATTAGCCATACCAGACCAAGTAAGGCTGTAGCAGCAAAACATCTGAGTGTATTAAATTGAGCAGTGTTGCGTTTTATTAATTTTAAATTCAGCTTTTTATTTGTAAGAGGAAACATGTGTTACAGTATTACTTCGTTCGTTCGTTACATAGTCTCCCTTTACTGTAACACACAGTGATAGATTGGATAGAATACAAATATTACATTTTAAAGAGTTTATTCTGGATCTTGCTCTCTGAGAGTGGCAGGTAGTAATGAGACCATAGTGTGTGTGTGTGTGTGTGTGTGTGTGTGTGTGTGTTGCATCTTGTTGGCTGAAACTCATGTCTGCAGAACAGACACATTGAGTACCTTTACTGTGCAGGTGAGACAAGAGTAGGACCAGGAGCAGATGGACTGAAGGCTACATTTCCTCAGTACACATACACATACACACCTTTCTGCACACGCACTGTTTGCTGTCTATCTCTGCCTCATGCACACATACACACAGCCATTTTCACACCTGATGTCCTCTACAGATCACCAGAGCAGACTTGCACCTATCCCACGGCTCTTAACCTTTTACACTGTCTTTGTCTTTACGCTCAGTCGGTGTGCTTTCCCTCCCCTGGCTCTGATTCCAAGATCCACAAAGGATTTAAGTCTCAAATAACAGTGAGGAGAGGAGAGGAGAGGAGAGGAGAGGAGAGGAGAGGAGAGGAGATGTTTATACTTTGACCATGTTTCCTGTGACAGAGACATCCCCACTTCTATCTCTATCTCTCCTGTCTGGCAGTGTCCTGCTCACAAAATACTCTCGGGATCCCAGTTCTTATCTTTCTTTCTCTCCCTCACCTCGACTCAGTTCAGTTCAGCGTGTACTATTGGCAGGAATATTACATGAAGCATATTGCCAAAGTGTCAAAATATTACAGTGGGAAAACCCTCAGGGGGGCACCTCTCATGAATCAAAGCAGAGAATCGCTCTGATCATTCGACAGCAGGGGCCGCGGCTGATTGACGCCCTGTCAAGCCCTGAGGTCTCTAGGTGAGGTGTTGGTGGCAGTGGGGATTGTCTGGTGGGACAGGAAGTCAGGAGATCTGACGGGGGGGTAGAAAAAACGATAGCGACTGACAGGACTTTAGTGCTTTTCCTCTGTGGACTAAGGAGGCTGAACAAAGAGAGAGCAGGAGAAAGACAGCGAGAGAATGATTGCTAGATAATACAGAGTTCCTGATTGTGCTTTGATGGTATTTATCAGAACAATAACAGTGGAATATTTTTTGTGTGACTCCATTGAATTATAATGTGATTACATAATTTGTCAGTGTGATTGTGCCACGAGGAGACAGCGGTTTCTCCCAGAAATGAGCATTAGCAGAGTGGAAGGAACAATGTTCATTGTGTTTCTAAAAAGGGCTCATGACCGCGCTGGTAGCCAGGGTTTGAATACACACTGAGACACAAATCATCTTACCTGTAGTTTTCTCTGTCACACACACGCAAGATTTATTTAGACTCTGTGTGTGTGTGTGTGTGTGTGTGTGTGTGTGTGTGCTCTGCAGGGAGAAGATGCCATTCCACCATGTGCGGGCGGGCCTGCTCTATCCAGACAACTACCTGAGCAGCTCCCTGACGGAGGGCAGCGAAGCCTTCCAGCTCACCAGCATCTCCACAGAGGAGCTGGGAGGTGAGTGTGCTGACACAGTGAGAGGAGGTGGGAGGTGGGGGTGGGTGGGGGTTGCAGAGTAAAGTGTGAGGTGCTAGCAATTAATGTTTCACTACTGGAACAATGCAGTTACAACGCTCCAATTCTCCCGGGGAAACGTTTTTCCATTTAGCCATTTTGTCAGAGCTTGACTGGATGCATTGGTTTCCAATTATGGTGCTTAGGAAATAAAATCAGTCAGTGGACTCAGAATGAAGCAGTGTCTGACAGAAATAAAATATATATGACCAGGCGTGAATTAGGACACCAATGTATTGACATTGGTATGCTAAGTCAAGTTTTCAATCAATCATGCATGAAAATTGATGCCACCAGTGCTCACAAAGGCCTGTTTCGATGCGATAAATAGACTGTATGAAAGTAAAGCCACGTGTTGTGAATGTAAACAACCAAGAACATAAAGGAAATCCACTGTATTGTAGCCTTCGTAAAACACAAGTATGTTATTTTACATTCCGCACTCATGGCTTTATTTATTTTATTTTGTCATTTCCAGTGTAATAAGTCCTTTTACCAAAATGTAAATATGACCACTTCGAAAAGATTAAAAGAAAACTACAGTTTATTACAATATGGGTTTTGTTCTCTGGCCATTGGTTGTGTCAATTATGATAATGTTGCTAAAAATAGGTCCATCAGTCCTATCCTTTGAATTGGCTCACAAGCAGGTTGTAGACAAACTTTCAGGTCAAATGTATTAGGGAGAGAAAACAAACTCGGATAGTAAAATACCAACTCAAACTGTCCATCGTAAAACATCCATCACAGACAGACTTCCTGGTTCAACCTACTTGCTGTAGGTTTTTCTGTGCATTAGGGATTATTAGCGTCATTACAGGTGCACTCACTTTCAGTATTACCTCCAAATAAAGTGATATCTGATCTGTCAAATTGTCAGCTTGTTTTCAACCTGTACGATCGTCTGACAGGTTATGGACATATTTAAAGCTTTTTTTCCCCCAGATCTCAGCAATTGCTTTGGTGAGTACAAATTAAGACCTAAGGAAATGAGACCCAAGTAGTAAAAAAACTGCAGTTTTCCTTTAAATTGGCTTAAACTGTTGCTGAGGGTGTTTTACTTTCATGCAGTCTATTTCGCGCATGTTCAGTAAGTGACAGTTTCCCACTCAGGGATCCTAAAGCACACTGTGTGTCATTGCATTTGGGGCCTGATTTGAGGCTATCCTCTGACATAACCTCATATGTGCTAATTGACTTCTACACTGGAATGAGTGCATACATTTGTGACATGGGTTGATTTGGTGGGAAGGAAACAGCTAATCCTGTCACCACGCAAGGACAGAGAGCAAGAGAGTGTGTTTCTGACTGAGGCTGTGTTTGTGTTTATACATGTGGCCTATTGTACTTTGCTCGAATGAGCTTTGGTATGAAGTACTTTGTCGCATAAATCTTTTAATCCAGTGTCCCTTGTGCACAACTTGATTCAACCCACTTCACTAATACAGTTGCTTTAGTGCACTGAACGCAGAGCTGGTACAGTGACTGAAACATCACATCATCATGTGTGTGTTTTGTTTGTCAAGGACAGCGAGAAGGTTAAAGTGGTTTGGACCTATGTAGAGCTATTATATAAATTCAATTTGGACTCTTATATTCTAGACATTCTGATGAGGCATTATCTAGGCGCCCGTCAGCCACAGATCCAACGCAACCAATGGGATTGTTTGATGTGGACAAAATATCCGTGGTATTTGCTGCCAGCATTTGAAAACTCCTAATCCCACTTCAGAGAGATGCTGAAGGTTCTTCTAGGATCATCTGTTAGCGCAGATAGAAGGCCAGTTAATCACCCCTGTGTTGGATCGCCTATCCTTTTCTCTGGTTTTGAGGCGTTTCATCAATCAGAGTGAGAACATGTACAGTCCTGGGGGGTTGACTTTCGTAATACTCAGCCGCACACAGGCAGAGCTGCGTGCTCACACACAAACAAACACAGGCATTGCACAGTAATACATCACGGGCCAGCTCATTCGTACTCTATAGAAAACGTACTCTCCACTGTTGAGCTGCATACAAATACATCTCACTTTGTTTTGGGAGGCCGCACACTCACCCGCATTCCCAATCCCTCACCTCTGATTCTCACTTTATTTAGTGAAAGAGAAAGGGAGGCAGTGGCACGGTGCTCAAGTCTAGTTATCAGCCCTAGGGGATATTTACAGGCTCAGATGGGGGCTGCGACTGAACTTCAGCTCTCGTGCAACTGACAGAGCAAAGACAGGCATAGGCGGCAGATCTGAGACGGACTTATTACACAGAGGAAGGAAGGAGCAGCATGTCAGGATGAGAATATTAATGACACACAGCCTGAGAGAGACAGAGAGAGATGAACTTCATGTAAAATTCATTGTTTCAGTTAGGAAAAGGATTAGTCTTGGGAAAATTGTGATTTAAATTCCATCGTGCAGCAGGCTATTACTCTTCTCGATTATGTTTCTCCTGTAAAGATTTGCACAAATGCCGAATGCCAGCTGAAATGACACCCTCTCCCACCCCCGAAGTGTAGGGAAAGTGCACAGAAAAATGGAGTGCTCGCCCGTGAAAAGATGTTGAATAAAGACTTGCAAAGTCTCTCTGCCGTCTATATCAAGTCGATAAATTCGACCACCTCCACCCAGCTCCGTCTCCCCCCTTTCACCTGCACTCAGATAGTGCCAATTGATTGACAGATAATTAGCAGGAGATTGACCAGGGTGTTTTGTAAGAAGGTCCTCAGAGGTTTGAGTAATTGTGCTGCACGAACTGATAGATGCCTCGTGAGCTGTGTGCGTTTACTTACAATTTCAAGTTAGAAGGAAGCCTTTTATGTGGGAGGAGAGAGTCGGAAATGCTCCTGGCGATGCTGGTAGTGATTGTGCTGTGTGGAGGGATTGGTACAGGCCCCTTGGGGGTTGGAAAATACAATAAGTATATAAAGATGTAAGAGAGACAAGGAAAGGGAAGGAGAGAGAGAAGGAGCGAGGGAGAGGGCGGGAGGGAGAGCGGGAGATCACCCTCACCTTGTTTTGCTTGAGAGAAAGGCTGCCACACTTCCCGTTAATGGGAAAGCCTGTTATCAGCACCAGGGAAGCACCTTTCAACACCATCTACAGACCTGCTAAAATCTGTTAATCATTAATTTCATCTCATGGATTAGTCCATCTCACTGACACCATCTGATGGCTCACTGTTACATTTTGGCATTTTATGAGGCTGAAGACACGATCATACAACTGAATCATTGTGGAAGTCTATAAGCTATTTTAAGGTTACAACTTGTTAAAATCAAATAAATAAAGTCCTCAAACCTAAACAGCAAGTAGGTCGTTTGTCATTGCCCTCCAAATCAACACATTTTCTGATATCTGGTGCCCCTGTTGTCAAGACAACCTTGTTATGGTTACAAAGAAGTCATATGATTCTGGTCTGCGACCACTATTGTTAAGGTTTGGTTAGGTTTGGCACACAGGCTGCTTGGTTAAACCCTCATTAAATTATTATTTTGGACACTTGGCCACAGTGCAACCAGCTGTAAACACAACACTGACATATCATCACCTTTTAAGTTAATATGGTGAACTTGTTAGCAAACGGTTGCTTATTTAGGCTACACATCCAGCAGACACGGAGCAACATGGTGTCTACCACCTCCTGAGGAATATTTGGCTCTTTAGCTGCTAAGCGTTCCACTTTTTTCACCAGCCAGTCGCTAACTGTGTCGGTCTGCTGTTGCTGTGCTGAGCAGGTAGCGTGCAGGGGTTTTTTTAGAGCTTTTTCACTAAAAAAAACTGCTTCCTTGAGAGTCGTGAGACTGAACCAAAAACAGTAAATTTGTAGGCTGTAAAAACAATTAGCTGAGGGGAACTGCAGTCAGGTTTCACATACAAGTAGTCATTTAAACCATTGTTGATATAAAAATATTGATTATAACCACTCAAGGGTTAGATAATGATTGTGGTAATGATTAAAAGAAACCAATGTTGAATGGAGATAAGAGACAGGATGCAAACAGCAGTCTACAGTGTCAGAGTCACACAGTTTGATGACCCAACCATCCACCTCAACCTCCTCCCAAAGAGGTTTTGACGACATCACTCTATTTCTGGCTTTGCTCCTAAGAGACAACAGGTATTATTCACATGACCACAAGATCTGTAGCTAAACAAGCAGTATAGACAAGAAAATGATAACAGATATCACACAGAGACGCAAAGATCAAACACACAGAATATCAAAAAGAAATAATTTGGAGAATAAAATGACACACACATTTTACAAACAAAGGAAGAAAACAAAATTACAAGTCAGAACCCTTCTAATAACATGACAAATGTTTCAGAGAGTCACTCACAGCATCACAAATATGATTGAATAAAAGGAAAGTAATAAAATAGGGAAACACACCTCTTTAGCACACACACACAGGCAATAAAGAAAAAAGATGAACATCTGCTGTGATGAGCCCCCGACCTTTAAGACACGTTCAAAACAAGGAGAGGAAAATAAATGAAAAAGTGAAGGAGAGGTGAAAGACACATTCACATCTTACACCACACCTGCCAACCTTGTCCTAAACTAACCAGAAACCTACACATCAGCGGCATCAAGACGAACAAATCACACATTGAACTTCACATGGAAAATAAATGGATCCACCCCAATGTTAACAAAATATTGCACAATATACTGTTTATCTATGGAATTATTTCTCTCAATATATAATAGATTTGTGGTGTCTTATTTCCCCAAAGGAAAGGAAGAAAGGAGGAAGGCAGACAGACAGTAATGTACAGTGATATTTTCTGTGTTTTCGTGCAGAGATCCGTGAGGCGTTTCGTGTTTTGGATCGGGATGGGAATGGTTTCATCTCCAAACAAGAGCTGGGCATGGCCATGCGCTCCCTGGGTTACATGCCCAGCGAAGTGGAGCTGGCCATCATCATGCAGAGACTGGACATGGATGGTGAGGCACTACATAAGGACACACACTTGGGTGCATGCACAGAGCATGCACACACACATGCAAAAACGCAGAGTGAACCTTTTCATAAAAGGACAAGCGTGTGGATGTTTTAACATAAACTGCATGTGTATGATGTTTGTTTATAGTTGTTGTGCCTGTATTAAAATATGATGTGTACAAGCTTGAAGAAGAATATTTTCCTTCCAAAGAAAGTAAGCCGTATGAATATCGAATGTTGAATTTTAATGTGATGTAAATGAAAAACACTGTTAAATTATGCCAAAAACATACAACTTAATGCATGTTTCACTTGCTTGAGGCAAAATGGGATTTTGAGATAGAGCTTCTTTCGAAATGTTCCCACAAAATTGTTTCTAAACTGCCGTAAAAGCAGCAGGTGGTCAATTGTCAAAAACAAATTCCCCTGCACACAATAAAGAGGGAACCTGTCTGCTCCTGCTCCTTAAACTCCAGCTCTGCTTGTAAATTCACAGAGGATTGCAATTACGTCTAAGCAGTCCCTGCATCACAAACAAGCCAGTCAATCTTTCAACTGGTTCTTATCTACCTGCTCCACACAGCCCGTGGTAAATATCAAAGGTCGAAGCTAAAAGCTTTTTGCTTTTGCCTCCATGAGTAGTCTGGCCATCTGAGAGCAGCGCTGCCATTTGTTCTGAGGAGAGACAGTATCTCTCATAAAAACCTCTACCTCTGACTTCTATCAGCGCGATGTCATCGCTAATAAAGCACTGAAAGCGGTCACAGGCACAATTAGTTGAAGAATGTCAATTATTATCAGGTGTTAGACAACCCACTCAGTCCTTCAGATGATTAATTTTATGTCATTAAATCCCTCCTTTACAAATCTTAATCCGCTGGCATTATCTTCTTATCCTTCCTTCAGGTTTTAGGCAAAGTAGTCTTAAAATACTATAAGAGATAATAATAAGATGTCAGTTTAAAGCAGCATTTTTGAGAAACTGCAGTCAGGTTTCGGAACAGAGAACTGATGCTGTTCGATACGTGCTCTATTACAAGTTACCCTTCTTTTACGGGTCTGCAATTCCCTAGTAATTTCTGAAGAATTTGGAAGACGTTTCCTGGAAAGAACTGTGTAATTTGGCACTAATTGTAGGGGGAAAAAATGAATTTCCTTGAAAGAACAACTCCATTTTGCAACATTATTGAAAACTTAATTCTCCATAAATGTTGAATTGTATGCATACCTGTTGACAAATTTCCCATTTTTGCATGTTCAGCTGGCCTGCTGTGCACTGACTGAAAGACTCTCTAGGTTACACAGCAATTAATTAGAATTCATTTATTGCAGGAGTACCAATTGAATACTGTCTCTATTTCCCCTGCAATTAGTACTAAATTACATAGTTCTTTCTCTGGAACTTCTTAGAGATGATTCAGAAATTACAGCCCCATAAAATAAAGTATTTTCCTACTACCTACCTAATACTAAGAAGGCAACACTGAGACTTCTCTAATGCTTCTGATATGCTACTTATTATAACAAACAATAAACAGAACATTAGATAACGTTGTAAACTGGTGGTAATATCAATATTGGCAATATATAATACAATAAGTCTATGCAGTAACTCATGCTGTCGTGGAGATGTTCACTGAGTATTAATTCCACGGGACGCTGGCTGTTGATTGCTATCTCTAACAACATGCAGCAGTAGAATACATAATGCAAACACTTACAAGTTGTGTCCTTTGAATTTAAATTTGCAAAATGTTCCCTGAATTGTCGCTTTAACGCAACAAACAATCCCACAATAGCTCACACACAGACACACGCGGGCACGCACTCGCACAGGTGCACACACCTTATTTGAAAGGTGAATTAGTGCTGATGATGCATGGGTGTTTGTCATGCATGAAGGCACATCCATCTGTTGATCTATCTCAGGGCGCTTTTCTTTGTTTCGGCAAGCAAATAAACTTCAGCATAAAATGCATTATTTAGCTCCGGTCTGCCAGCCTTCCTGTCTATGTATCTGATTTTGTATTGTCCCGGTCTGTCTCCCTGCCTTTCTCTGTGTGTGTGTGTGTGCCCGCAGGGGACGGCCAGGTGGACTTTGAGGAGTTCATGACGATACTGGGGCCCAAACTGCTGTCGTCCGACAACAGAGAAGGATTCCTGGGCAACACCATCGACAACATCTTCTGGCAGGTGAAAGACTAAAGCTGGAGTCTGTTTCTCATCACTCACAGTCCTCATCATTTATCACTTCCATCCTTTACGCCTCCTCTTACTTACTCTGTGTATTTCAGCAGTCAGAGCAACTCTTACATCCTTAAGCACAGCCCTAGTTTCTGCAAAGACACACACCTACTTAAGTGCAAAAATACACACACACACAAACACACACTCTCAGCCCCCCCACCTGCTTCTTCTGTTCTCTGACAAAAAGAGAGACTTTTTTCTTTCGTCTCAGGGCCTTGAAGGAAAAGAGACCTACTGAGAATTAAGTGTTTCTTTATGTGAGTATGTGTATGTTTTTGGGTGCGTGTGTGTGTGTGTTTATCATTCACAGTGTTGCAGAAGGTATTACCATAATAAAGATTTCAGGGATGTGACCCTATATGGGGAAAACCTGGGCTGGTTTTGTGTGTTTTCTAATGTCCAAACTGGGCTCAGTGGTGATTAAGACTGCAGCTCATCTACATGCTTTTGAACGTGCTTCCTCGTTTTTAAAAAATTGTTCCGGACAGAAAATGTGCTGCTCTCAGAGTGCTGTTTTTGCCTCTTAGGTAAGACATGCGACAATAATGAAAAGTGCAGCGTTTTGAGTGTGTGTGTGTTTGAGTGTGTAAGGGGGGGGTGAGTGTGAGGACGGCTGGTTAGGAAGCTGTTCTCTGCTTTCCTTGAGTCAAATGAGAGGAGAAACATTTAGAGGGTGACTCACTGAAATGAGGAGGTGTGTGTGTTTCAGGTCTCACACACATACTGGGCCACATTTACATAGACATTCTTTATCCTAGATTTCATTGTGCAATCACTTCAGAAAATGTCATTTTAAGAAAAACAACTATCTATGCTATTCACACATCATAAAACAAACAAAATTAAGGCAACAAAAAAAACTGCTGATTTTAATATCAAGATCTTTTCTTTATAAATTGTGTGAAATAGAACACCTTTTATAAATGAGACGCACTGCATCTACAGTACGAAGGAAAGGATGGAGCAAGACGGACTACATTGTGCCAGCCAGCACGGCTGAAAGACATGAGAGAATAGAGAGGTGAGGTGGACAATATGTGAGGATGGGGAGGGTGGTGGGGGTGGTGCAGGGGGGGATGCCCCACATAAAGATACAGGGAATATAAAGGAAAACCACAAAAGGAAGAGAGTGGAAGAAAATGAAAGAAGAGGAACGAGAGACTGTGATTCATGAAGGTCGCAGACAGTGTGCGTCTCAGGGGTGATTTAAAATGTTCACCTCCCACAAAGAGAGAGACAGACCAAAAGAAAACAGGAAGAAGGGGAAGGAAAGAATGAGAGACGGAAGAGGAGAGAAGCAGGAGAGGAGAGAGGCAGCGAGCAATGAAAGCAGCGAGCAAAAGAATATAGGAAGCGAGGAAGGAGGAGGAAGAGGAGGAGGGGGATGAAATGGTGGGAGGAAGTGCGTCTCTGAGGACTGTGAGAGCAGGGTTTTGTTTGTGTATGTTGTGTGTGCGTGTGTGTGTGTGTTTATATTTCACAGACCTCAGAGGGAGACAGGAAGAGAGGGAGAGTCATTGTATTGAAAAGAGAAAGATGGAGGAGAAGGAGGCACATCATGGTGGGCCATAATGACTCAGTTCAGTATGTTCAGATAATATCCTTGAACAGTGAGATGCATTGTGATTGACTTCGCTGGGGAGACTTGAGTTGGCATGTTTTGTGTGTAATTACATTTTCCTCCTTGTGTGCATTTGTGTGTGTGTGTGTGTTGAATATATTTTGCGATTGTATCCTGCTTGTTTGATTCAGTGCAACGTTGAAATATCTGAAAAACATTTCTGTTTTTCTGTTTATTTTCTACTGTAGCACGGCCTGAGTAAAACCTCAGGGAGATTTAGATATCTGCTTTGAAAAGCTCCTGACTCAAGTTACCACATTTCTGCTGACAGTCAGTAAATTGGTTTTTAAAAAAAGAAGCACCCAGTTCTCCATTGCCAATTAAGCAACAGCACCTAAAGATAAAAAAAAAAAACAACAACAATCTTTTTAGCCAATATAACAATGAACATCCAGTCTGCACTCCTTTGTGTTAAAAGTTACATTACGCATGTTAAATCAAAGTTATATCAAGTTACAAGTTTTCTACCATTGACTGGTAGAACCATTTTTTAGCCACCTGTAAGTACTTTTGTCAATTAAAGCAGAGACTGAAAAGACGGGTGAAGGAAGCAGAATCAAATAGTTGGCCGGTGACAGGCTTATCACTGCCGTCTGCATCTGTTGAGACAGTCTGCAGTGTTCATACTGACGACCAGTGATGCCAAATGTAGAGTAATTTTTTAAAAAACGCGGTGTGTCTCTGTTACATAATAGCTGCCATTTGGTGGATGGTTTCGTCCAAAGTGCAGCACCATAAGTGCACTTATTTTCACACTGGTGTCTAAAAAGTGACCGGGACAGGGCCCTTCTCTTCAGTTTCAGCACCTTGACTGTGGAACATTTTGCTTCAGATTGACAAAATCTGTTGATATTTTTAGGAATCGTCTTTCATTACATCACATACAACTGTGTGACTGATTCTGTTTCTGTGGATCTAATTCATCTATTATTCATTTGTGGTTGGCTGTAACCTCTGCTGTCTTTGTTAAAACTAAATAACTTATCTTACCCGCAATTTTATCCCTACGTGTGTGTGTGTATGTGTTTGTGTGCATATAGGGCACATGTGTGAATCTTTGAGTATACATTTTCCTTTTGGTTAAAGCACTTTGTTTTCCAAGCAAAAGACAGAAACTTCACTTGAACTTGAAGGTGTCACCCAACCCTGACAGCACTGCTGCTTGACAGAAAAACAGGAGAAAAAGAGTACAGAATAAAAGAAACAATGCTTGCAGGTTGTCACTCTGCGTGACTTTTTAGAGAAGGGTCAGAAGGCAAAGCAGGTGGACGACTAACGAAACAAGCTTGTGCTGTTCGAGGGCAGGCAGGATTAGACGGGAGGGACAGCGTGTAAGCACCTGTTCTTCTGATTGATGTGTCCTGGCTCCTTCAGTATTCACCGGTCACTGCTCACGATCCCCTGCTGTTTTCCTGTCACACGCACACACTCACGGGCACGCAAATACACACACATCACATATCTGAGTTCATTCAGTGAAAGACAAAATGCTCTGACAGGCAAACTCTCGAGTCTTTGCATCCCCTGCTCATCACTCTGTGTGTGTGTGTGTGTGTGTGTGTGTGTGTGTGTGTGTGTGTGTGTGTGTGTGTGTGTGTGTGTTTGTGTCGATGTCCTTCAGAGACCGAGCAGAGGGAGAAATCACTCTGTTGGTTGGTAACAGGTAGCGGCTCCGCTGTGGCATTTCCCCCCTCAGACAGACAGACAGGAACATTGTACATTCTCTGTGCTCCTGCACTGAGCTGTCATGTTGTCTGTCCTGCGGCTGCAGTCCAAAGAGTTGTTCCTCCATTTCCCAGCATCCATTCAAGGCAGAGACAGCTTTGGCAAGAAGGAGAGCAGAAATCAGGCAGCTCAGGCCCTCCAACTGCTGCTGCCACTCCCTGTATCGCTGCCCTGGAGTGCCACACAAGGTTGCATGAGTCAGAGCAGTTAAAGGTCCAATCTGTATTTTTTGTTTGACCATAGAAATTTGAAGTATTATCACATTCTGTACGTAATAGAAGAATTCAAGATGTAGGCAAAAATGTTCAAGTATTATTGAAAATGTGGGCCTATTTTGCAGCTGTGGGTGCAAACGTGATGTTTACTGATGCAAACAAACCTTAAACTAGATCAGAAAATATTAGCAACTGAGATGAAGTTGTCGTCCAGTGTTTAAGTGTTTAAAACATCTGTCAATCAAACTGGGAGTGACAGTCACATTTTGGTGGTGGAACGACACTTTTGTTTACATTTGGATTTCAAATACACTTGTGATGTTGTAATGTTGATTCTTGTTTGTCGTGTCGGACCGCTCCTCTGTCTTTATGCTCTCCTGTCACTTTTGCTTGTCTGCTATTCAAAAAAGCCTCAGAGTGAAAACGAGTCAAAAAGGAAAGAAAAAGGTTGTTTTAGTTTGATCTAAGTTTGCCAAATTGCGAATAATATTGATCCAAGCTCTTTTGGGTTGTTCTCTTTTACCTTAGCTACCAAATAGAGTATCTGCGTGTGTTGGTGTGGGTCTGTGTGTGAGGGCGAGGCAGAGAGAGAAAACCAGACAGAGACTGAGCGATTTAATGAGTGTGTTTGTCTGTGTATGTGTGAAACTATTCTTCTATTTACCACAGTGTCCCAGGCCTATTAAGGGCTATTAATGTTGTGTGTGTTTGTTTTTGTTTTTCTTAATGCCTGTGTGTGTATGCATCCACACTGTAAATCACCTGAAATGGTGGCATGAATGGTTAGATTGGAATCAATAAACATTTGCACATCGTTTTGGCTGCACATCAGTGCACACAGAAGCAGACATGCAAAATAAAGAACCGACTCAATATTCCAGGTTTAATGCATACATAAAATGTGTGTTTGCATGTATGTATGTGTTTCTTCTCATGTGTATGCATGTTGGTAGATGATATTATACCTCTGTAATATTGCATCGATATCTTGGTTACGTTCTATTGATTGCTTTGTGGTGCAGTGTTGTAATCTGACATTACAGAGAACACCAATGAATAGACCTGGGTATAATTTGATTTAATAATTTGAGATACTTGTACCAAAACAATACTTGGCTTTTGTTACCAAACCAAGACTTTTTTCGATACCTTATTTTGAGAAAGCTTTGTCTAAAAAATGTGAAATGTTATCTAAACACAAGCACTTAAGAACCAAAAAAAGGTCAAAATTATGGTTTAAATCTGTATATCTGGTTAAAGGAATAGTTTGACATTTTGGGAAATACGCTTATTAGCTTTCTTGCCGAAAATTATATGAACACATCGATACAGCTCTCATGTCAGTTAAATATGAAGCTACAGCCAGGAGACGGTTAGCTTAGCTTAGCATAAAGACTGGAAGCAGCCTGGCTTTTCCAAAGGTAAAAAATAGTCTGCTACCAGCACTTCTAAAGCTCACTAATTAACATGCTATCTTGTTTGTTTAATATGTATAAAAACAACTATTTCTTGGCCGGGAGCAGTGACTTGCTGGAGTCTACGCTAGTTGCCTGGCAACCTCACAGTGACAAGACTCCAGGAAGTCACAGAAATAGTCCAGCACATAACCCCCCTGTAAAACCACAACTTGATGTTTTTATACCTCGGTTTTTGTATGGACTGAACAAACAGGCTAGCTGTCCCCCTGTCCCCCCATTTCCTGTCTTTATGCTAAGCTAAGCTAACAGACTCCTGACTATAGCTTCATATTTAATGGACAGATATGAGAGAGGTATCAATCTTTTCATTTAACTATCAGCAAGAGAGCAAATAAATGTGTCAAACTATTCATTTAAAGAAGAAAAGTATTCTACAGATCTGACCAGGCATTCAATGTCAGGTTCCAGTTATTGATAGTCACATTTTGGTCAATACCAACATTGAGTTTGATACCCAGTCCTACTAGTTTCTGACATCTCAGCAGCAAGTTTTCCTTTATTAAACAGTATCTGTTATTTTGCCCAAGGCGGTTGAGCGTGAAAGATTGTGTTTTTATTGAGCACGGCAATAAAACATGACCAGAATTAACGTTCCCTCGTTGAAATGAGCATCTCCTCTTCACCATCACAACTCTTTTACATCTCTACCGCCATTGTCTGCCAGTTCTGTTTTCTCCATCTGTGTCTCCCGCTACTTCCTTCGCCTCAGTTTTCTCTGACCTCACCATACTTTTCTATTTTCTCATCTTACAGTATCTCTCTCAATCAACCCCTTGTTTTCTTCCTCTTTGCCTCGTCTTCCTCAGTATGTCCATCTGTTGTGCTAAACCAAGCGACTGATTGTATTTGAGGCTGTCAGTGAGGTAAATAACCCAGACGTAGATGCTAGTGGGTTTGAGGATGGTGTATGTCTATGAATTGTAGGGGGTATCTGCTGTGGGAACAGGGAGGACGTGATGTTTTGGAAGGGCAGACAGGGAATAGGACAGAGGCTAAGATTCAGACTTCAAGTCAGTGATTGGTCATAAATAACTTTAAACACAAACATGCACATGAAACTGAGAATACAACCACCTACAAGGAAGTAAATGTGCCAGTATTTCCATTATCCACCTATATCACTGCACACACACAGGTTTGCATACTGATTCAGGCACCCAAAAATAGCACCAGTGATGCATAGGCAAACATGCTGCCATTACATTACAACTGACACCTTTCCCATGTAATGTGCCTGTACATTACACATTTAGGCAGTGAAACACAAATTCATACATGCCATGATTTCTTGCAGCTTGTACATTTCACACCTCATTCTTATCTTCTATATTTATCTGCCCTCATAAAGCCAGTTTGTGGATGACTGTGTCTCTGCATTGATCGCCGTGTGCCCCTGCAGTTTGACATGCAGCAGCTGTCTCTGGATGAGCTGAAGCAGGTGCTGTTCCACGCCTTCCGGGACCACCTGACAATGAAGGACATAGAGAACATCATCATCACAGAGGAAGAGAGCCTCAATGAAACCTCAGGGAACTGCCCTGAGTATGAGGGAGGTGAGGAAGCTGTTCTTTGCTGTTATAAATACCTATACTTTAAAAAACTAATCTTGTCCTGTAATTCAGATATTTTATGCACGTCATTTGACATTGAGCTAAGTAAACATATGCATGACCATTCTCCTAACATTACTCCAAATAACTAACTGTATGTTTAATAATATTGTTTAAGGACTTGTTTGAAATTTTGGGAAATATACTTATTTGCCTTTTTGCTGAGGGTTAGATCAATACCGCTCTCATATCTGTTTGCTAAGTATGGAACTAGAACCCACAGACAATTAGCTTAGTTTAGCATAAAGACTAAGAGCAGGGCTGAACTAGCCTGTGTCCAGACCTCTGAATTACATCTCCAATTTGTTTGGCATTTCAAATAGGTCTGGTGTTATGCTCATTGATGGGTGTTTCCCCTGTTTATGAGAGCCAATCGACCAATCAGAGCTTAGCTGGGAGGATTAAGAATAGGGACATCAGCTAGCTACCTAGCTACATGTATATAAATGAGTGAAAGAAAATGCAGCTGTACAGGTTGTTCTAAGTTAACTTATTTTAATTGGTGTGAAAAATGTTGTGACTTCCTGGAGTCTCCGCTGGTTGCTTGGCAACCTCACAGTGACAAGACTCAAACAAATAATTACAGCACATAAATTGCTGTAAAACCACAGATTGTCGTTTTTACATTTCTGTTTGTGGAGAGATTAAAGAAACATGATGCAATGTGTTAACTAGTGATCTTATGCTGTTGGTAGGCGATTTAAACTTTGGGCAGAGCCAGGCTAGCGCTTTCCCCCTGCGTCCAGTCTTTTTGCTAAGCTAATTGCCTCCTGGCTCTACCTCAGATAGAGAGTGGTATCAATCCTTACATCTAACTCTCAGCAACAATTATTTCCCAAAATGTCAAACTTCTCCTTTAAGGCTTAATTGTAGATGAACAGACACATTCACAAATCTATTGGTGCCTCCAGCAGTTGATACTACACATTTTGACATCAATGGAAAAGTGGTCTGTATTATAAAATCCCTCTTGTTGTGACCACAAGTCAACACAGGTGCCACTAAATCTGCTAGAACAATGGAGTAACATTTTAAGATGGGAGATCCAGCAGAGTCAGAGGGAAATACAGAAGGAAAATATTGAGGAGTGTGAAGGCAAGAGGAAAGGTTAAGAAAAGTGAGATCACACAGAGACAGGAGAAATATCTTTCTGAAGTCTTTGTTCAGTTAGAATAAAGTGGAAAAGACAAAGTGTAGTGTTGAGGGTGATATGTCTTGATTTGCAAAATTCAAGGTAAAATCCTTCATTTTTAATCTGCTGCTATACTGACATGAATATCCACCACAGATGTTTCATCTGTAAGGTGATCTTAAGAGAAAGGTCAAGAATGCTGGGAGGGCATATTTAAGAAAACCAATGTAATATTTAAATGATAAAATCTATTAATCTCGAGACCATGCATACATTTCTTTGAGTTTCAAAGCCAAGATCAGGAGGGTTGCTAATGTCTGAGTGCCCAAGTGAAACACAGATGGCATTCATCTTGAGACATAAGACCAAGTTATGTTGCTTTAGGGAGAAGAGGGAAACAAAAACCTTAATCTGACCCTGTGTTAGTTATGGTACAGTGCTAGAAATTGCCTTTCTGCTGTGAAACATGCACAAGTCAGACTAGGACAAAGGTAAAACAGATCAAACGTGGTAGAAAACTAGGAAAGTCTTAATGAATCCATTGGGTACTGGCCTACAGTCTCAGGGAGACCTAAAAAGAGACAGCCGGCAGGAAAGGGAGAAACTTAGCGGAGAAGGGACAGTGAAGGAGGAGATAAGAGGCTAAAGAAGGGATCAGGGAACTGCTGGCTTGGCAGTCTCTTTCACAAAGTTTCTGGTGTTGAGGGAAGGGCGTGACACGGAGTTAGGGAGAGGAATAAGAACAGTAGAAAGAGGAGAAGTAGGCAGGGGAGAGAATAAAGAAGATATGAAGAGGTATAGAGACTCTCTTGTAAAAACAGCTGCCTCCCCACAGTTAACCTTCTTCCCACATCCTCACCGTCCCTCCCTGTGCATGCGTTCTTCCCATCTTCTTCCTGTCCAGTGGGATTTTCACAGTCCCTCTTAGATCCACGACTCAGAGCTCTGACTTGATTTATTGATGCAGTGCGTGATTCTTACAAACTAAGACAAGGGGGCTGACAGAGAGGAAACTTTTAGTTGTTGCTCTTGCTGCAAGGCCTGTTGGAGGACACAACTCCTCTTCCTCTTTCATTCCCCAGAGATGATGTCTTTGGGGGGAAAAAAAGGGCCTTTCAGCCCACACAGATAGGTAACAGAACAAAAGTTCTAATTCACTCCTCTTGTCTTTGTTGTTGCTGCAGCATAGAGAGTATTAGATCCAGTTTGTGCCTCTCATGTATTCATCGTTTTTTAAATTGGAGACACTTCCGCTGATGATCTGGGTCACAGAAATAAGCTGCAAAACATGGCAACTAGAAATGTTAGCTGCTATTTCATCCATATTTGTTTTGGGTCAAAGACCGGAGGTGCACCTTGAGAAACAGGATAAAATTCATTCTCTATACATGAATCTGAAATTTTGTTTATACATGCACAGCAGAAGCGACTTTGGGGATGTCTGTAGAGTTTGTTAATAATTTTTTAATTCTAAACTTTTTTCACATGAGTTCATTCTTGATCTTGGAAACAGAGCTTTTGACTGCAAGTCACAGTCTTCACTCTGCAAATTGTAATGGCTCAGGTGTCATCGTGTGAGCTTTGGTTATGTAATAACAGGTGGTCGTGTATGGGTGGGAGGTCATAACCCCTGTCACCATTAAAGGATGGTCTTAGACGCAAATGTTAATGGCCCCTTTGAGCTTTCTCTAGCCATCCACTGACTCCTTTTCACTTACCTTCATACTAACGCTGGTACATGATCATGTGGTTTTGTAATTTATGTACTACCTTTAAAGCTCACTACCATGTTATATCTCGTTTGTTTAATCCATTAAAAAAACAAAGTGTAAAAACTACTAGTTATGGTTTAACCGGGGGTTATGTGCTGGACTATTTCTTGGCTCAGGTCTCTGCTGGTTACCAACTCCAGGAAGTCTTTTTTTTTTTTGTACAAATTAAAAGAGTGAGATATAACGTGTTACTAAGTAAGCATTAAAGATGCAGGTAGGTGGATTTTTTACCTTTGGACAGAGCCAGGCTAGATGTTTCCGCTTGCTTCCAGTCTTTATGCTAAGTTAAGCTAACTGTCTCCCAGCTCTAGCTCCATACTTAACCCAAAATGTCAAACAATTGAAACCTTTAAAGCTGTATCAATTAATTAACTAATCACTGTCACATGAGAGGCACAAACTGAGGCTAAAGAATTACATGTAGAAACTCTTGAGTTTACAGAACTATACTCTTGTCTCTTATTTCTTTTCTCTTCTCTTTCACTCCTTTCAGTCCATCCTAAGAAGAAGAATCGGCAGACATGTGTCAGGAAAAGCCTGATCTGCGCCTTCGCAATGGCTTTCATCATCAGTGTCATGCTTATCGCAGCCAATCAGATGCTGCGGAACGGCATGGAGTAACCAGTTGCACTGTGAGCATGGGGAGTGGACAGAACAGCCATGACCTCACATCTTGTCTTTGCAGCCAAAGCTGGACCAGCCACAACCCAAGCACTTCTCTAAACAATCAGTTGAGTTTTTATTTTGTTTTTTTTAAGTTTAATTTTAACTTACCTTGTAGAAGCAGACAATGTGAGTAAAATGAAGAGAGAGAGATTTGTTTTGCATTGAAGATGTCACCATGTAGAGTTACTGGACTTATAAGGAACCTGAAATGGAAAAGAATTATGTTTTTATATAAATTGTGAGAATAAATAGTGAGTTTTATTTTGCTGTTTTTTCAAGACCAAGACCACCCTTTAAACTTGATTTTCTAATTACCGGAAATGTTTATCAGGTGCTTTGAGCCATTCCTAATTTCAAAAACAAAAATGAATGTTGGGCACAGTATTTAAATGCAAAGATAAATCCCTCACACCTCATATAGTCATAAACATCACACTTTTTGTGAAACATCGACATCCTCGGCTCAGTCCACTAATCTTGGGGCACATGAAGTCTTTATGTGTGTCTACAAGGAGCACAACTCAATACTCAGTGAGGGACCACTTAAGAATCATCACTGTCCCGCTCTGTCTTATTAGTCTTAATACTGATTGATTGATTGATTGATCGATCACTTAACATTTGTGTGGGTGTGTAAAAGACAGTGTTGCCCACATACATAATGGAAGCTCAGAGACAGGTGTAAAATATATGAAGGTAAAAAACAAGAGACGTCAAATAAAATGACAGTGGAGCTATGGTTTTGGTTAATAATAGGGCCAGGCTGAGTTAATTATGATATTTTTAGTTATGTGCTGGTAGAAAATGTTTCACCTCACCATCTCATTGTAATACTGCCCAACTGTGGTAAATATAAACCACACAGAAGCATGCCAGCATATACACTGCCATGCCAAACATTACTCTAAATCCAGTTTCCCATTGATTTCACTGTATATATAGTGCTACTTAGCTTGTGTAATGTATTATTCTCAGCAGAATGTATGAAGGGTAGAAACTAGTGAGATAAATCAGGGATATACAGTAGAGCTGTGATACTGTTGGTACAGCTGTTTTCTTGGAAAAGGTTGCATTCTAGTGGTTAAAATGAGAACTGCAGCTAAACGTTTGAACAGCCGTGTTTACAAGGTGTTCAGAAGTGAAGAACAACACCAGTGAGTTTGAGCTTTGATATGTGTCAGTGTCACAAGGGCAGTTTGGTCTGTATTGGAATAGAATTTCTTTTTTTCCACAACCCAAATTGTGTTGTCACACCAGTGTACAGCTCAGGATTGGATGAGAGCCTGAAGGTGACTGCTGCAGTACCTGTGGTAGTTTCTGGGGTCATAGCTATGTTTTATGGTTCAGATCTGATAGCACTACAATTTTATAAAGCTGACTGTGATGAAAAAGTTTGGAAAAGACCTTGTAGGAGTTTACAATCACGCTCCTCTTCTTTTATAATGGAGCTGCCCGAGGTTGAACATCCCAATGACACCACAGATTAAATTTCAGGATGAAAATATATTTTTTTTATGTGAGTGTAGGACTGGGTGATAAAGAGATGTCATGGTTTATCTACTGTCATTGGAAAAGTATCATAATTATATGTTCTTGTTCTGTTATTGTTTTCCAAACTTCTGTTGACCAATCAAAGGATTCCAAGCAAATTGTCATTCAAAACTGAGATTACCTTAAATTACATTTCTGTTAAACAAATTTAAAGAGTCAGTGGTTCATCACAATGAACATTATTTCTATTATTTTATATGTGATTATTTTGTGATATAAATAGAATTTTAATTAATAGTCATTAATATTGTGACAATTATTTCAGCCACATCGCCCAGGCCCTATGGAGATGCCATCTTTGAAATGCACTTGTTGGTGTTCGTTACTACTGATTGCAACATTATATGCCATAACAGCAACATACTGTTTGTGGATTCCTAAATTGCACGGTGCTCCCCTCGGCCATTATTGGATTGGAGGCTGGTTTGTTCCCATTAATACCTTGGAGTGATTATTTGTTCTCTTGTCTTTTGCTGGGGTGCAAACTAATGTGCAACCATGTGAGTTTATATGCTGTCCGGGTTGGACGAAACATAAAGGGGAGAGGGCTTTCTTTTAAAATAAAAAAATAAAAAATAGCTTTGTAAGATCAAGTATCACAGCAAAAATGTATTATACTGTAAATCAGTATGCATGTTGTTGTTTAGATTTTCATGTCTATGAAAGGCAGGGAAATCCATTTAATCTTTCTTTGTGGTGGCACAGCCTTGGTTTAACTGTAGGTATGTATGTACTACTGTCACATATTTGACTTTCCAGTTTATACTGTAATAGCCATTTTTTCTAGTTTCTACCAGCTATTAATCAAATCAGAGTGCAGGAGAGGGCATTTTCATAAATATGCAAATACAAGGTCACAACATTATCATCATCATCAATCATCATCATCATCATCATCATCATCATCATCATCATCATCTGTTTCACGTCATCTAGGTTAGAGTCTGTAGGCCTCGCTGTGGATGGTTAAAATGAACACTGAATACAATATATTGTGTGTTTTAGTCACATTAGGTTTTTACTGAATGTTTTCACTGCCTCATAGTCCCGTATAAACTGCTGTATAATGTATGCTACACTTATCCTTGTAAGTCCGTTTATGTCTTTGATATTCTCAGCACATTCACATTTGACCAATGGACCATGTTTTCACCTTTGTCTATTAGCGTCATGGTCCTTTTGAAACCAGCATAGACCACTTTATCTTAACAATTCTCTAATAATTGTGCCATTCAGACATCCTTGCATGGCTATGTAAGGGAAACTCGTTTGAAAGACCTTTTATCAACACTTTTGAAGTTTACATTATTATACTGTACATCTGTAACAGGACGGAGTCTGTTCATGATTTTCATGTTTTTGAAAGTTGCTTTTGAGATTTGTTTTTACCAAAACATGTTTTTACCTTGTAGATTGTATAGAGATAAAACTAAACACAGATATGTAATACTACCTTGGCATGCTGCTTAGAAAAGGAGAAAGAAAACAGCAATAGTCACCAATTGAATGGATATTTAAAAATGCAAATAACAAGTTTAATCTGTTTAATCTAAAAAAATATATATATCCATATATGTTTATGCAATAAAACCTTGTTTTGATAGAAATATAAGGCATCAGTGTTTACTTGTGAAAGGTGTTTTGTACCTTGAGTATCTGAAATAATTCAGATTAAGATTTTTGCTCATGACCAACACATGTACAATACAAAAATGACAAAACAATGTTACCCAGCAACAAAAAAAGGTAAAACATTCTAAAATAATGCACTTACATTACATATAATATCTACATATAACTTCTGGCTCACAATAAGCTGCTGAGCACAAATATATTCACAGTTAAAAATTGTAAAACTCAGTATAAAGTAGGCTTGTTGCTTTACTTGTCACTTGTTATAATCGTTGCAGTGTCATTTTAAATACCAACCCTAAAAATAGAATGACAACACAACACAGCGTGGTTTTCACTGAACGCCTGTCACTGCTGTTTCCCCACGCAGGTACCAGAGTGTCCATAAAGGAGCCATAAGTCAGGAGAGCAGCCTCTTCAAGTGCAGAAAGTTCACTGCTCTGACATCACCTTCACACAATACATGCAGGTCACTACAAACACAACTGCTTTGAGGGGACGTACCTTGCTGCGTGTAACAGACATGCATACAAAGGTTAACCTTCCACTATTGAGATCTTAAAAACTCAAAACATTTATCTTGATGCATTACGTGATGGCTGGAGTTTCCTGTGGAGCAGTGCTGGCATCAGCACTCACTCTAAATCATGATAATTAGGGAGCATAGGTCAAATACAAGTGAGACCAACCTCATAGCAGATGGACTCAAACCCCATTAACCGCCAGATAATGAACCAAAACATGCCATTAAGTGGACAAACAAGACATTATGCTAAGTGTAATGGTCCAGACAGACATTAACAGCTTGCCATACTTGCAAATCCTTTAGTCTGTTTTCATCTTTGTGGGTGAAATTAAGGGGTTGGGCTTTATAAAGTGACTTCAACTTTCTCAACTACTGTATGAATGATAAAGTAAAGGGACACACATAAAAAGAAAGAGAGCATTGTCTGTCTACACTGTGGTGTGCTGTTGTTTTGCTTTTACCTCATAATTCGTGTTGGTAGATTGTGCATGTAGAATCAGGAGAGTCAGTGATGACATCGGTGATTCATTTCAAGTGACCATGCAGGAAGGACCACCTGTGAAGAGCCGCCAGATCATCTCAACTGCCGTGGTAACTGTGAATGAATTTTCCTTCTTTAGGCTAAAGGTAATAGGACACAGGGGTCATTTGTAAACCTAAAAGCATTAGGTCATATACTGTCTCTGTCAGAGCAATAGTTCAGCTCTCTGTCTCCAAGGATAACTGGTCAGGGTGCAGCTGTCCTGAAAAGGCTGGCTCCATCTCCCAGGAGACCAAGGTCATTGGAGATAGATGGCGTTAAGCCCTAGACTCCACGTTGATATACTGTCTCCTCTTTGTCTCTGAGATATGCACTAAATATGACATGGGGTGACATACAACAAGACATTTGTTAACTTAGGTAAGCATAGTTTCTTGTTTGGAATCCAATACCCAGTACAATCTTCACACATCTTTAGCAGGATGAGGAATAACTTTATTTGGACTTGTAGTGAATCTCTATGACTAGTATAGGGTTAAATACTCCTTTCCTGGAAGTAACCTTCAGAACTGGGTGGCGAAACACAGTGTTTACTTTTACTGCTAGTCTCTATTCTCCTTGATCAAGCTTCAATAAATGCTTCCGCGTAAGACATCCAGGTCTCCTGAAACTTCTTCACTCTCGAGTTAACCAGCTTCCATTTGTGATTTCCATCACAAATTGGCATCATGAACAGGATTCCAGAAGAACATCGACTGGTAAGTGCATCTACCTGTGAGCATCTAGGACCTGAATAAAGTCAGAGATTCAGTGTCTGGGGACTGTGTCCTGGCTAAATCCCTCTGAGAGCTCGGGACGAAAAGTGCCATAAACCTAATAATAATAGACACAGAGAGGCTGCTACTTTTGCCTCACTATGGGCCTTTGCTCAAATTTCTTCTGAACATTTTTCATCTACTCCTAAATTGCAGTTGTTGCCTCCCTTAGAGTTTATTATGGGCTTTTCATAAAACAATGTTGACTTTGTAACTTTAGCTGTTCCACATAAAGTGTCTTTGAAACTAAATGTAGTTTTGCCGTGCATTAAGCAATATCCTCTACCTCAAGAAGCAATTAAAGGCATTAAAATTGTCATTAATTCTCTTCTTGAACAAGGTGTTCTGACACCTGCTTCTAGCTAGTAATACAAGGTCACAACATCATCATTTTAGGAAAGTTACAAAACCTGGAGAATGGCACTTTATTCAAGATCTGGGAGCTGTGAATGCAATTGTTCTAGCTGCAATTCTAATTTTGACTGATGTTAATTCTAATTTGGCCTCATTACCTCATGATTCTAAATTATACACAGTAGTGGATTTGTGTTCAGCATTATTTTTTGATAGTCAGTATTATTTCTGATTCACCTACAATATAGACTGCAGAGGTGAAGAGAGACCTTGTTGACCTCCCGATGGAAGTGTGTTGCTTCTGGAAAGCATGTAAACAGACCTCACCTCCTCCTCTCACCAGACAGAGTTATGCTGCTGTCTGCAGGAATTGGATGCATGGATACACTGCAGTGGACTTTGTCCTTCATGCTGCCACTAGACCCTGCACCTGAACCCCTTCAATGAACTGAACCCATCTGCATTCAGAGAATTGAGGGCTGCTCTCACATCAGCACCAACTTTGGCCTTGCCAGACTATGATCTGCCTTTTCAACTGTATGTGCAGGAGATAAATGACTACATCTTGGTTCAGAAACATGGCTCTCATTACCACCTGATGGCTTTCTATTCTTCTAAGCTACCTCCTGTAATACAGGGGATGCCAACCTGTTTGTGAACTGTTACAGCTACAGCTATCCTAATTGAGAAATCAGGGCACACTCAGGTGATACTGAATCTGTTAAATAATAAATATTCTGTTTCTAAAAGTAACACATTAGCAAACAACAAGGGTAGAGAAGCAGTAAGACAACTCAGAGTCTTGCAAAGGTTTAAGAGATAGATTGGAAGCTGTATGTCCCTTACCATCCACAGAGCTATCAAATCAACTATCAAAGAGAAATTTACCAAAACTAAGATGACAACAGGCATGAAATAGGCTGATGTATTGCCTATTGTACTGTATTTATATTAGAAGTGCAACTAATGCAACAACAGGACTAAGTCCTCATGAAGTATTGATGGGGAGACCAACGTCCACAGGGGCATGTCCGGTTTAGACACCCCACAAAGCTACTCTGCTATGCTTCCTGATTTCCATCACAGTAACACAATGAAAAAGAAAACATCTAATAAAGAAGTCACACTGATATTGCTATGCATAAAAAATCCATTTAATGAGGTATTCATTGCATGTTTGTTGCTCATAGGCACAGACAGCATGAATGCAAAACACTGTACTTTCTCCCAGCACTTGGAAACTGATCAAACAATGACAATAAACAGGATCCAGTTCAATGATGTACATAAAAAAAACACCTCCACAGACAAAACAAACTGCTTATTCTCTCATGTCAGTTAGTGTGGGATCATTTATATGCAACACTGAATTAGACGTAAGGGGGTGGGGGGGTGATTTACCATAGTAACACTGCTTATCCATTGTTTGAGTAGAATATGGCTTACAAATACCATGAAAACACAATCAAATTCTTATGTTTCCAAAAGTTTAAAAGGCTCCACAATGTAAACACATACTTCTTAAAAAAAGGATAAAGGCACAAGTGTAACAATTTTCTCACTTGACTCACTTGACGACTTAAATGTGCTGATCTGCAAAACTGTTGTAGCTAGACTGCTGATGGCAGTTATTGAACAATAAATAAAAGCTGAGAGGAACACCTCTTCTTGGATGTAAATTGTCACAAAGAGTAATAAAGATGCATCTTTATACTGTAAAACAGCATTTTGAATGCCTTCATGTACCTGTTAACGCAAACTATAATACTATTAAAATATTGTTAGCTGTCTTGAGTGTAGCTGCTGGATCTTTGAGGATTCAAGTTGTGTTTCCTAAAACACAATGAATGTGAGAGGAGGTTGGTAAGGGTTGGTAAGATGAAGTCATTGTACCCTGATTCATGACAGACTTTGGCAGAGTCTCCCCAAAAGATGACAGTCAAAAGTTAATGAGAGAGAAAAATGAGACAAGGGGGAGGGGGAAGAGGCTGCTGGTACAGATGTGATTAGGGACAGAGGTAGGAATATGGTGGTAGACAGAGAGGGAAACTGGAAGTGACAGAAGCAGAGAAGAAAAGTTCAGAACTCTGTGTGTGGGTGACTGTAGTCTCGGCTGCCTGCAGGGCTCTCGCTGGGCTTCATAAAGATGCCCTCCATGGCCTTCCACAGGCTGTGCTGGCTGGGGCTCGACATGGCGTGAACTTCCCTTTGACCGTGGATCGGCCGTCCATACTGCTCCCCTGTCACTGACAGGAGTGCATCAGTGGACTTGTGACGGAAGCGGACGGCCTCCTCGCGCTTCCATACAGATCCTCCACACTGAACTGTCCACTCGTCCAGGTGGTCCCCTTCCCCTTCGTCGCCAAACGCACTCACCTCCTGTGGACAAGTGAGAAAGAGATTAGAAGACAAGGAATAGAGGAGAGGATGAGGTAACTTGCTTTTATGAAAGCTTTTGTTCCATCTTTATAATCCCTTAACTTTGTTTCCCTAAAACTTTTGTTTTTTAATCTTCTACCATGCCTATGTCCTTTACATTTTTTCTACTTAGTATAAACGGTATACCAAATGTGTCTGACAGTTTCTGTCATCTCACAGTACACATCTTCCAACCCTTTTACACTTTGGGTAGACAGTGTTTTCACATCTCAAGATTAGAGAGGTTTTTGCTGACCCGAGGCTGTTTTCCCCACAGAGTTTGGTAAGTTTCCTAAAGTGTAAAAGCTGCTGTCAACTCGGGTCCACCTCAAAATGTTGGTCTAAGTTTCTCTAAATGTGAAAGGCATTTTACATCTGACTACGTATTAATAATGTTACTTGCAATGAATCTCTCAGTGGCTTTAACTTGCCAGGGCAGTGGTGAATTATCAGACATTTCACAAACATTCTCATAATCAGCTTTTTTGAATTAGGCTGGAAATGTCAAAACCATCTTTTAGACAAAAACACCCTTTCCCAATCTCTGCAGGGAGCTCTGTGGATAATCCTTCACCTAACACCATGCCTCTCCTCTTTCCCCACGTTCTTCTCACACCACGCACCTGGTTAGAGGACAGTGGGGAGGCGAAGTAGTGGCTGTGCAGGTTACGGCCTGTATTGACATGGGTGAGGCGGATTGTCTGCCCGCACTTGACCGGGGTACCCCGATGGCACAAGGCGTCACTTGTCCCTCGAACACTCCAGTAGCTGTTACTGTCTTCCACTGCAGTCACCCCTGTTACGGACTGCTGCCCGCTACCTGTCTCACACACACACACACATAAACACACACAGTGAGCAGAAGACATTTGCAGAGATACTCAAAGTAAACAAACCTGGTGAGAGTGAACAACCAAACTAGGATTTTGGCTAAACAAGTTAATTTTATTGATTAAGGAAGTTTAAGTTTAAGCCAATTCTCTTGTTTTGATTACTCAATTTGTTCATGGTATAAACGTCTGTAAAAACACTTACAAAGCTAAATTAGTGTTTTGTGTTGGGTTTAACTTTGAACCCAAGTGCTTTAAAGGCTAGATCCATACAACTACAACTCAGTGTGGTACAACCTTTGTAGAACTGGGCGGACTCATGCCTACCACAGTAGAGCTAATGTTGTAGACGTGTGCTTGCCTAGGTTTAGTACCAGCATGGGTTCTTGGGTTCCTATATGTTCAGTCATTATGAGAGGGACGTCCCCCCTCTTATAATGTCAACTAAACAAGAAACGTTTAGTGAAAGCTGTAGTTTCGTCACCTGAGTAAATATTTGCTTTGTTAATATCACCTTAAAGAGATCACGTCACCAATCTTTCATGTGTGCCAGTTTGATTGTACACATAATGGAGTCAAAGCTGTATGTCAAATTGATCAGTAATTTCTGATTTTCATCCAACAATACAATTTTAATTACAGAGGTGGGTAATGGTAGATTAAGTTAATGTTAGTGAAAAACACGACGTAACTGTTTATTAATGCTTAATAATCGTTAAATGAGCGGAAACTCACCGGATCCGTAGCGTACGTCGTGCGAGTGTAGTCTCACATTGTGCTTTATATTTAACAGTTTAATGACTGATCCGCATGTCACATAACTCAGTTCCGTACCGAGTGACAGCCCAAATATACAGGATAACAATAATAAAAGGGTTGATAGAAAGCGTGGAAGAACAGCACAGTTGAAGTTTCCCATTCCTACTAAAACCCGAGCAGCCGGCGATGCCTCTCTGAGATTTGTATATTTTTCGCTACGTCATAAAAGTGGTACTGTCTGCCAATATGAGGCTCAGGAAACAGCACCCCTAGCGACTCGGAGTGGTCACTGTACGGATCTTACTAGTTTTTTTTGTTTAAATTGTGTTTATTTGGCGTCGCTGTGAGATATTTCGATATGTATGATAACATGATGACACCCCCACTAAATATTAACAGTCGTTATATTGTGCAGTCTTATGTAGTTGTTTCATTTTTGTATAGAATCAAGGTTAACCAGCAGGGGGCGTCACCTTGACACTGAACTGGATGAAAGTTTCCTTACTGCATCCCGGAATTGTCTTCACGCCACTCGTTCTCGGCCATTTTTACAAGTACAAGCTTTCCGACACACAAAATACAACACAATCCCGTTATTGCTGTATTATTTACGGAATATACCACCGCAGTGAGACGTGTAAGTCCAATTTTACCGTGGTCATTTGCGATCTTTACACTGTGCTGCTTAGCTAACAACCATTAACTAGCTAACGCGAATGTTGTTGTCGTTTCAACTAATGCTAGGCTAACGTGCTGATATGCTAAAGCATTAACTGCCACTAGACTGCGAAGTTGGCTCAGAGGCCTTGGTCTATTTCTACAACGGCTAATTTGGTTCGGCTGTTCTTTTATTGTAGGCTAATGTATTGCGATGCACAATGTAGTTCAAATGAGTGCTGTGAAAATCAAATACTAGCTACTTGGCAAACGGTTCCTCGTTAGCTAGCAAGCATCGCTAACTTAGCCTAGTTGGTGGTTGCTAGCTCACTGGGATAGTAACGTTAGCTAACCTTATTGACTAGAAATCCCAATATATCGTTAATGTTTGTCCACCGACCGCTCAACAGCTAACGTAAAGATATCACATGGATAACGTTAGCTACAATTAGAATAAATGCAAGCAATGTGTTTGGTTGGTCGTCTCTGTCGATGTGTGTGCGCAATGCGACATCTTTAGGTGTGGGGTTTTGTTTTTTTTAAGCTCACCAGCTAAATCTGGGTTTGTTGTAACTGTGGTATAATGTGAAACCCATCACCAGGTCACATTCAAATATGAACATACAGTATTGTTAGTTATGATTTAATTGGTTCAACATGGTTTGCCAGTAACTCAATACACATCAAACAATTTTGTGCCAAAAAGCATTGCTTTCATCTGTAATTCCGGCCTTTTTCACCTCCAAGAATCATTGTCAAATATTGTAAAAATAATTTGAAAATAAATCACCTATTAAGCAAATATTATACAGCTTGTGTGACAGGACAACTCAGAGTACACATAATCATACAGACAGGTGGGACAGTCAATAAAAACCCATGCCTTGCAGCCAAGCATTGTTCAAACTCACTGAACTTTTTAAACTCTGGAGAAGATCCTAAAGTTTACAAAGATAGCAAATATGTTGGGCCGAGTTTTGGTTAAACGTGCACAAAGATTATGCTCAAGAAATCTCAAATATTTTATTTGGTGGAATGGTGGGTTTTATAATTTATTCACTGTAATCGTATATAGTCACTGAGGAGCTTGAACGAGCTGATGGAAAAATATGTATCAGACAGTGTGAAATAAGATGATTTTTCCAACCTTAAAGCGGCTTAAAGGGGGAATTAAAGGACACTGGATGTTAAGGGGTGAAATTGCAATTACAGCAGAACATTAAAGTACATATCGTATGGGTTATTGTGTGTGTTTGGCTTTTATGTTTGTGACTAGTCTGGGAAAACAAAGTAATGCTTGGATGATTCTTAGAAAGTTTACTAACAGCATCTTGCACTTCTCAGGAACAGCAGTCATGTCGGACTTCATCGAGAGCGAGGCTGAGGAGTCAGAAGAGGAGTTTGAAGAGAAAGACCTAAAGCCTAAAAAGACCCAGAGGTTTATGGAGGAAGATGGTGAGATTTGAACTGTTTCGTTCTGGGTATGTGTTTCAGAGGTGGGGTTGTATGACGTGTGGACCACTTATATGTAATTTCTCAATAGATGAAGAGGAAGAAGAGAACACAGAAGACCAGGATGAGCGAGGAAATTTACGCGGACTCATTGATGATGGAGACGAGGAGGAGGGGGAGGAGGAGGAGGAAGAAGCTCAAAGGAGTGCGAGTGGAGGGGGGAGTGACTCAGAAGAGGAAGTGAGGCATCGACGTAAAAAGCGCAGTAAGTCCAACAGGTGTCTTTAAAGGGTTGCAGCCATTAAACGGTGTATTGTACACATTATTTGTGTAATGGTGTAAACTATTGGTCTTTTACTGTTCTGAACACATGTCCTTTTGTTTACAGCTTCTTCTCTCTCACTGATCAGACTTTTGCCCTCATTTTCTCTTTGCGGGTTACACTGCCAGCTCTCGTTTGCGCTGCCTGACTTTGTGTTTGCAGTTCTGACAAAAAGCTCTTGTGTTTTTTTTCGTTTTTTTTCCTCCAGGGGTGCTTTACTTCTGACTTAACAAAACAACAAAACGTATAGTTCAGCACAGACAACATAAATGATCATTTACACTTTTTGCATTATTAATTTTGTAGAAATCCAGTAAAGTTAGCTAGTGGGTAGTGAATGCCCAATGCCGAATAGAATAGACGTTAAACATATTTCTGGCATCTGTTGGGCAGGTAGGTAAAACAACAGGTTGTCTCCCTTTTCTCCTTCCTCTGCTTTCAGCTCCATATTTTGTGGAGGCAGATGCACCCACATACAGTATTGTTTGCATTAACCAGGGCAGGTGCTGCCTGATGTTAGTTCGGTGTGGTGTGGTGTATAATCTTCCTTCATATTTTTGCTTTCTCATTATCAAAGAAAGTGAACATGTTTCGGTCGTATTTACTTACATTGAACCCAGTAAATAAATAATTGCCTGCAACAGCTATGCAGACTGAAAATATGGATTATGAGTCATTGTAGAATGAAGGTGCCAAATAAAAGAAAATCATGATATATATATATATATATATATATATATATAAAAAATAAATGTTTTCCCAACCTTGTACCTCAACATTTGATTTCCTCAACAAATAATCGTGTATCACATGCACAGAACAAAAGCACTGTTTTTTCTAGTGGTAGAAATGCAACATGTCTTGAAGTTGCTTCCTCTGACTTTTCCTCTTTGCAGATTATGATGACTACCTGGATGACGATGATCTTGACCTAATTGAGGAAAACTTGGGCGTTAAAGTGAAAAGGAGGGTAAGAATCATTTCTCGACACATTTTCTCTGTAGTAACAGAGTTTTACCTTTAGCCTCTCACATTATGCCTGACTTCGAAACATTTTCATGTCATTTTTCTACACTTGAAATAGTTTAAGCTAACTGTGCTGATGCTGTACCTGTCTTGTGTCACAGAAGAAGAAATATGACCGTGTAAAAACACTTGACGACGATGAAGAAGATGATGACGAGAAGGATTTGATCGCAGATGAGATTTTTCATGGTGACGCAGAGGGCGAGCTGGAGGATGGCGAGGCGGTCGATGAGCCTCTCCAACACGCAGATGACGACGAAGAAGGAGAGGACGAGGAGTCAGGTAGGCCAGGAATAATAAGGGATTTTTAGATCTGTCTTGGAGTATCTAAAAAGTAGAGAAATAATAGAGAAAGAATAGTAATGTAAACTCGTTTTTAAATTTGTGCTTTTGTCCAACAGATATAGACGATTTTATTGTGGATGATGATGGCCAACCCATCACGAAAAAGAGGGGCAAGAAGTTCTCAGGATACACAGACGCGTGAGTGTCGTGGTCTATACAGCAAATCTAGCGGAGTCTTTCCTTTGAAAAATTTATCATTTTGTTGTAGGGCAAAAAGCTTGTTTTTGCCTCCAATTCCTTTGCTATATTAAATGATCTAGTTAGGCTCAAACATCACCAACTCCATCAAATTAAAAATATTGATATATATGAGCAAACAACAATGTGGCAAGCTGCTTTAAGACATAATTGAAGTGAAACACATAATCACTGCTTCTTCTCTTCACTGTTCATCCTCCCACAGAGCCCTCCAGGAGGCCCAAGAAATTTTTGGTGGCGACTTTGACTTTGCCGACTTTGACGCAGACGCTTACGACCAGGGTGAGGAGGAGGAAGAGGACCAGGATGAAGAGGGCTGGGACCGACCCAAGAAGCAGACTAAGAGGAGGCAAGGGAGAAAGAGCATCTTTGAGATCTACGAGCCCAGCGAGCTGGAAAGTAGTCACATGACTGACCAAGACAATGAGATCCGCACTACGGACATGCCTGAGAGGTTCCAGGTGTGTGTGTTTGTCAGTGTTTTTGATGCTAACAGTGTTGATGCACTGTTGTTACGTTCTTACATGGACCATATAGGTTCATAATGACTTTAACCATGTTCATTGAGTACTGAAAAAGGGGGAGGGGCAGGTATATAAATAGTCAGTTAAGCCTTAAAAGCCTATTTATTCTGTGTTAGTCTGATGTTGTCTTTCTGAGTGCCTGTTTTCCTGACTCTGTTCTCTGTCTTATAGTTACGATCCATCCCTGTTAAACCTGCTGAGGATGATGAGCTGGAAGAGGAAGCAGAATGGATCTTCAGACATGGCTTCTCCACTCTTACTATCTCCATGCAGGTACGACCTTTTCCATACACACACAGAAAAAATGCACACACAAATAATACAAAGAACTTTCTTTCTTTCTTTCTTTCTTTCTTTTTTCAGTCATGATACCTGGTTAGATTCCCCCTTTTGTGGGATAAATCATTTGATTTTTCTTACACCTTTCCCATGTTTTTTTTCTGTGTCCTAAACAGGAGAGCACAGATTATCTAGACAGGGGGACGACCACAAACTTCAGCAGGAAAGGCCCCAGCACAATTGCCAAGATCAAAGAGGCCCTCAACTTCATGAGGAATCAACAGTTTGAGGTACAGTGAGCTCACCTTACCCATTTGATAAATGCTTCCTTTGTTTGAGGTTAATCGTCTCTAAAAGCCATTAACATTATGTCTTTAAGAAGGGATGCAAAATGTGACATTGTCAACAAAAACCAATTTTATCATGTTTTTTTTCAGGTTCCATTCATAGCTTTCTACAGGAAAGAATATGTGGAGCCAGAGCTAAACATCAATGACCTGTGGAAGGTGTGGCAGTGGGATGAAAAGGTATGGTTGGTATTGTTTTTTTCGCGGAATATATTACATACTGACGGAAAGCCGTTGTTGAGCATCAGTATGAAAGGGTGAATCCTCTGGGTACACTGCCACTTCTGGTTTCTTGACTTATAAATCTTATCCTCCACTCACCAGTGGACTCAACTGAAGACCCGGAAGCAGAACCTGACTCGTCTGTTTCAGAAGATGCAGTCCTACCAGTTTGAGCAGATCTCAGCTGACCCTGACAAACCTTTGGCTGATGGCATCCGTCCTCTGGACACCGCTGACATGGAGAGGTACGTCCAGATAACACTGAAGGGCTGAGGCTGAAATAGATCTTATGTACTGTGGTTGTGACTGTACTAAGCAAGGAATAATTGCAGGAAATAAATAATTCACATTGTGATTGACGATAAACAATGCTATTCCCCTATCCTCCTCACTGCTCTTCTTCTGTCCCATTCAAACCTGTTTCATCATTTTCTTTAGGCTGAAAGATGTGCAGACTCTTGAAGAGCTGGGTGATGTGTACAACCACTTTCTGCTCTACTATGGCCGAGACATCCCCAAGATGCAGAATGCTGCAAAGGCAAACAAGAAGAGGCTCAAGAAGATCAAAGAAGTGTCAGAGGATGGTAAGACGGATGTGTCTGAATTCATTAGGTGATGATGGACAGATACTGCAGAATTGTTCAGTTCTAACTGAAACAACTTTTGAGTTAGGAGAGTTGCCATCTTTCATCAATTTGCTACATGACTGATTTTGATGGGCTGCCTCTTAAGGTGAAGAAGAGGAATTGGAGGTGGAACAACAAGAAGAAGAACAGAAAGGACCTGACCTGAAGCTGGCATCTCGTAGAGATATGTACAGTATCTGTCAGAGCGTAGGACTTGGTTAGTCTCCTTTTTTACCTCGCACACCACAATCTCAGTGTTCAAGTATCCTTATACCTTTTTTCCCTAGCCTGGTAGCACTTCAACTTCTTTTTCTGTTTCTTCCTTACTGCAGATGGCTTGGCTAAAAAGTTTGGGTTAACTCCAGAGCAGTTTGGAGAAAATCTGAGAGACAGTTACCAGCGTCACGAGACAGAGCAGTTCCCGGCTGAGCCGGTAGAGCTGGCCAAAGATTATGTTTGCAGTCAGTTCTCCACTCCTGAGGCAGTGCTAGAAGGAACCAGGTACATGGTGGCCATGCAGATTGCTCGCGAACCTCTGGTCAGACATGTTCTCCGACAGACCTTTCAGGAGAGGGCCAAGATCAACATCAAGCCTACGAAGAAGGGCAAAAAGGTTTGGACACATTTAATCACAGACATGCAATCCCAAGGAGAAACTTTTCTGAACTTGAGTACCGTTCTAAACCTGCCTTGCCATTTGCTTACTTCCTGTAGGAGGTGGACGAGGCTCATTTTGCGTACTCCTTCAAGTATCTTAAGAACAAGCCTGTAAAAGAGCTGAATGGGGAGCAGTTCTTGAAGATGTGCCTGGCAGAGGACGAGGGGCTGCTTTCCATTGATATCTGTATAGACCTTATAGGGGTGAAAGGGTAAGTACAGTGACAATAGTGACGACCAAAAACTAAAATGCTGCCAGATCTGCATAGGATGAACCTCCTCAATCCAGATATATGTTGATTCATGATTATAAGCAGACTGAGGATTAAGGAGGCTGGCCACTTACATCAAGTCAGTTTTAATCAACAAGATGAGGCAAATCATAAATATACAAACACATCAAGGTCTCATGATTCCTCTCAGTTTTGTTGTTCATGCACATTCCTTGGCCATAGCACGTTTACCAAGCACAGGCTCTGATGTGACTAACTGTTGTGCCATTTTTAGCATCTGTAAAGAAACCTAGCTTGGATGTTGGAGGAAAGGAGGGATGATAAGTAGGATAGGTCCCCTGAGTTCAATTTCTTGAAATTTTAAGCTGCAGCTTATGTTTTTATCCACATCCTTGTGATTAGAGCATGGGGCTTTTGAATTATGACTCTGGTAATATTAAGGCACTCCTCTTTTTCTCCGCTTCTCTCTGTGTCTACCCTCTGCTTCTCCTCAGATATGCTGGGGACCAGACGTACTTTGATGAGATCAAACAGTTCTACTACAGGGATGAGTTCAGTCACCAGGTGCAGGAGTGGAACAGGCAGCGAACTTTAGCTATAGAGAGAGCTCTCAATCAGTTCCTCTACCCTCAGATGGCCAAGGAGCTCAAGAGCAAACTGATCGCTGAGGCCAAAGAGAGCATTATCAGGGTAATTTGTCATGATGTCTGTCTCCAGTTATTGTCATATTACGTTATTGTATCAGTGTTGCACACAGAAAGCCAACACAGAAAACTCCTAGCACATGCATCGCGTTTGTAGAGCAAAATATTAAAATCATTGAACAACAACTCTCCATTTCTTCTCGTAGTCCTGCTGTCGTCGGTTGTATAACTGGCTTAAGGTGGCTCCTTACAGGCCAGATCAGCAGGTTGAGGAAGACGATGATCTGATGGATGAGAATCAGGGCAAAGGCATTCGGGTGCTAGGTGTAGCCTATGCACCCAGCAGGTATGTGCCCCACAGTATTTTTATAGATATGTCAGTAGCTAGAATTTTGGGTATTAACAATAGAGTTCTCGCTTTTAAATGTGGTAGATATACTGCACGTTTGAATTGAAACCATATAAGACCAAGCAATGTTTACTGCATAAATGACTCGCTTATGTAACTATAAAGTTTCTTACTTACAAACTTTGCTCTAACAGAGATACACCAGTTTTCTGTGCTCTGATCAATGGGGAAGGAGAGGTGGTAGACTTCTTGCGTCTGCCCTACTTCATGAAGAGGAGGAATGCCTTTAGGGAGGATGAGAGAGAGAAGAAGGTACAAGCAGAGAACACGAATGCACTTCTGTGCAGTCAACAGATGCTTTTCTGTTTCTGGAAAACATGTTACTGGACGCATCTTTGAGATGATCACTCATTTGTGTGTGTTGTCCTTAGGCACACGACATTGAAAATCTCAAGAGGTTTCTGTCCGGCAAGAAACCTCATGTGGTAGCTGTCGCTGGGGAAAACCGGTAAATGATTGATTCCTTTCTGCGTGTGCTGGAAAGCTACATGTAGAGATTTTGAACAGCATAAGTTATAATGGAGTTGAAGGTTGAAATGTTAAAAACATGCCGTCTGTGCAGAGATGCCCAAATGATCATGGAGGACATCAAGAGGACTATCAGCGAGCTTGAGCAAGAGTCCTCTCTGCCCGCTGTGGGAGTGGAACTTGTTGACAATGAACTGGCCACACTGTACATGAACAGCAAGAAGTCAGAGGTAAATACTGAACACCTCACCATAACATCCATACCATACACAGGCAGACACATCAGTCGTTTCACTTTTCGACTACAGCAGTTCACCACAGCAAGTTCACTAACTGCTGGATCCAAGAGGTGGCCCAGTGTTCCCTTTGCTGCTCATTTTCCCATGACCCTTTCTCTCTGTGCAGGTTGATTTTAGGGATTACCCTCCCTTGCTGCGACAGGCTGTGTCGATAGCCAGGAAGATCCAGGATCCCCTGATGGAGTATGCTCAGGTTTGCAGCTCGGATGATGATATTCTCTGCCTCAAACTACACCCGCTACAGGTGAGAGATTGAAGAAATGGTGGATTTGTGTGGTTTTATCTCCATCTATGTATTTATTGCTGTATATTGTTGAATCATGATTTCATTAAGAAGTATCACAGCCAGATTTACAGCCTTTTCTGTGACATCACTGAAAGACTAATTGAATAATTTTAGTTTAATGATATGATTTGCCATTTTTGGGGTGTCTGATTTTTCAGCGTTGTTTGTTGCTTTGTTTGCTTTTTGGACATTTGGTAACAGGAGATGACAGTTCCTGCCTTGTTTATCCACCTCTTATTCTCCTGTAACATCACACAGACCCATTACATAAAGCAAGCTGCCTTTTTCTACAAGATTAAAGTCTGGAAACAACCACTCAATAATATATTCAGCCTGGTCAGATACATTATGGATCAACCAATCAGTGAATATTAAGATGAGAATGTGAAGCGCCACTTCTCCAAACTCCTGCACATCAGTAGCGGCTATTAAAACTAGACACAGCAGACATAAAATAAAGCATGACTCTGCAGCTACATACAGCACAGCTTTGTGAAACGGTCTTTTTTTTCCTCCTCCTCTTTTTCAGGAACATGTGGTGAAGGAAGATTTGCTCTGTGCTCTTTACTGTGAATTCATCAACCGTGTCAATGAGGTTGGAGTGGATGTGAACAAGGCCATCGCCCATCCTCACACTCAGAGCCTGGTCCAGTATGTCTGTGGTCTGGGACCAAGGAAGGGCTCCCACCTGCTCAAGGTATGCGTTTGTGCTGCTGTCGTTCATTTCTTGTGTCATATCTGAAAGTACAGCACCTTATCTGATGACCGTCGGGGTCCTTGTATTTGTGCAGATTCTGAAGCAGAACAACACTCGTCTGGAAAACAGAACCCAGCTGGTCACAATGTGTCACATGGGACCCAAGGTCTTTATCAACTGTGCTGGTTTCATCAAGATCGACACTGCATCGCTTGGGGACAGGTTGGTACCTTCTAGGGGTTTGTTACACACTCAGACCATCCAGATGTTTCCCATCGTGCTAAATTTACCTTGTCAGACAAGGCTGTGATCTACCTGTCAACTTATTTCACTCTCTTTCCACACAGCACTGACTCTTACATTGAGGTTCTGGATGGGTCTCGTGTCCACCCTGAGACGTATGAGTGGGCTCGCAAAATGGCTGTGGACGCCCTCGAGTATGATGAGTCGGCAGAAGATGCCAACCCAGCCGGAGCTCTGGAGGAGATCTTGGAAAATCCAGAACGTCTCAAAGACCTGGACCTGGATGCCTTTGCTGAGGAGCTTGAGAGACAGGTCAGTGTGTGTGCTGTGGCTTTGACCGTAGTAATGGCTCATTCATGCAAAGTACCACCACCATACCACAACAGCTTGGGAAAAAATACTACAGTGCAGAATACTTAGTATATTTAGTCCAAACAAATGGACATGTCAGACTATGTTTCCAGAGCCTATGAAGCCAAAAGAAACTTGTTTTGCATCCACTCACCTCTCACAAAGTTTTATCGTCATTCTTCTTTGTTTTGTCCCTGTAGGGTTACGGCAACAAGGGAATTACTCTGTATGATATCCGTGCAGAGCTGAGCTGCAGGTACAAAGACCTGAGAGTTGCCTACAGAGTCCCCAACACTGAGGAGGTCTTCAACCTGCTCACCAAGGAGACTCCGGAGACCTTTTATATTGGTAATACACACCGCACTGACACACATTTATCTCTTGAAATAAACTTCGCCAAAGATCAATAATATGTAGTTCATTTCTAACAGCCTAAGAAGTTGATGCAGTAGTTATAGCACATGACTTGTTCAAAGGAGTGACGTTGCTGAACTACCAGTCACAGTAGAAATGCAGCTCCGTAGGCAGGTGGTTGATGTTTTTTTCCTCCTTTTCTTCCAGGTAAGCTGATCACCAGTATAGTAACTGGTATCGCTCACCGGCGGCCTCAGGGAGAGAGCTACGACCAGGCCATCCGTAACGACGCTACAGGCCTGTGGCAGTGTCCCTTCTGCCAGCAGGACAACTTCCCTGAACTCAGCGAGGTACCAGACACCTGAGTTTTCTTCTTTTGACAACGTAATGCTAGAAAAAAAACAGCTGAGAGTCTGACATCTAAACATCATCTTTTTTGTTTTGTTTTTGTGTCCCTGCTTTAGGTGTGGAATCACTTTGACAGCGGTTCATGTCCAGGTCAGGCCATTGGGGTGCGGTCCAGATTGGATAATGGCGTCCAGGGATTCATTCCCACCAAGTTTCTCAGTGACAAAGTGGTCAAACACCCTGAGGAGAGGGTCAAGGTGAGGCGTTGTTTGTTGTTGTCATCCTTTTGTTGTGCTTTGCTGATGCCTTTCATTTTATTTATTGTTCTCTTTTTCTTTTGTTAATCTCACTTGCAAAAATGTGAATGTTTCTGAGAGTTTCCAGTTGGTGCCAGTTCCACTACCCAATCTTGACAGATCTATGATCAATTGTTGCCTATTTCTATCCTTCCTGTCTTGTTTCCTTCTATTGTGGCATCTGTGGAATACTTGATTGTCTCTTCCTGTCCTCCTTCAGGTGGGCATGACGGTTCACTGTCGCATTATGAAAATCGACATTGAGAAATTCAGCGTCGACCTCACGTGCCGCACCTCAGATTTGATGGACAAGGCCAACGAGTGGAAGCTCCCCAAGGACAGCTACTATGACTTTGACACAGAGTCCGAAGACCAGAAACAGGAGGAGGAGCTCAAAAAGAAACAACAGCGAACACGTTAGTATAAAAACAGGATTAATAAAAGTTGTTTGAATAAAAATAGCTAATAAAACAGTACACTGCGCTACTTTTGGCTAAGTTTTTCTCTTAACATACTTTATTTACCTAACAATATTTACTTCCACATCACTGTCCTTATACCATTTGTCTGTTTTTTTTGCATTCTCTCTGTCTCTCCAGCATATATAAAGCGTGTGATCGCCCACCCCAACTTCCACAATATCAGTTTCAACCAGGCGGAGAAGATGATGGAGACCCTGGACCAGGGAGACTTGATCATCAGACCCAGCAGCAAGGGAGAGAACCACCTCACTGTCACCTGGAAAGTAAGAAACAGATAGACAAGTACAGCAGGGCGATAAAGGGTAAAATTAAAAAACTACAACTGAATAGATGGATGAGTAAAAAGACTTCCACACACACAGTGTCATGGAGGTTGAGCAAAACTTGGCAACATATGACAGGAGATTAAATAAAAACACAATATGAGTAAATATTTAAAGCAAATCAGAACACTTGTATGTAGACAATAAAGTAATTAAACTGTAATGTTAAGAGTTTGTTCCAGTCTGACTCTGTGGGATGTTTTGTAGGTGGCTGACGGTATCTACCAGCATGTGGACGTGAGAGAAGAAGGCAAAGAGAACGCATTCAGCTTAGGGCACACTCTTTGGATCAATAATGAAGTAAGATGCTTTCCCCTCCTCTTTGTTTAGCACGATCTCGTGCTTCATAGTAAACCCTGCAGAAAATGTATTGTGAAACACCAGTGTTGTTGTGGCTGCTGCATGTTCTTAAAGCGTTTCTTGCATTCTTTGCAGGAGTTTGAAGATCTGGATGAAATCACTGCTCGGTACATTCAGCCAATGGCGTCATTTGCACGGGATCTACTGGGGCATAAGTACTTCCAGGACACCAATGGGGGAAGCAAGGAGGTACATACTGATTTACTGTCCTGAGTATTTTGTAGTTTTTTGAATATTATAGTTACTGTGAAACAGTAAAACATAACTCATCAACTCATCTCGTTCTACTACCTGTTTTTGCCTCGAGTTGCTCCTCTCATATCTCCTTTTGTCTTGCTCTCTCTGATAGAAAATGGAGGAGTTACTGGTCAGGACAAAGAGGGAGAAGCCCACTTTTATTCCTTATTTCATTTCGGCATGTAAAGATCTGCCAGGAAAATTCATACTGGGCTACCAGCCTCGCGGAAAACCACGGTGAGCAGAAATGTTTTTGTCTCCTCACTCACGTTAATGATGCCACGGGTAGAAAATATTGAATAAACAAGTTGGACTGATTTTAGTGGAAGCTGATTTAAAACATAATTGTTAATGTTGCTTAATTCTTATCCACTTTCCCACACAGCTGCTCCAATGCCAAGACATTTTTTTAAATTGTTTGTGATGTTTACTGGTTTTACAATAAGGTTTACATACCTGTAGAACTGAATGTCAACATGCCATGTTTTTTCTTTTCTTTTTCTAGGATTGAGTATGTGACCATCACCCCAGATGGCTTCCGCTACCGTTCACAGATATTTCCTACAGTGAACGGACTATTCCGTTGGTTTAAGGACCATTACCAGGAGCCTGTGCCAGGTATGGAAGCAGTATACTATCGGGTATATTATCACAGTTGAAATATATTGTGGGTTATTATCTAACATTTTCTCCCCTGTCAAAGGCATCACTCCCAGCAACAGCAGCCGAACAAGGACACCTGCATCCCTGAACGCCACCCCAGCCAATATCAACATTGCAGGTGTGTTTAAAGAGTCCTGCTCTCTCCCACACACACAAAACTACATTTTCAGCGTGAGTGGAATTGTAGTACATTTTACGATTCCCTAATGTATTCCTTCCTCCCTAGACTTGACGCGAGCCGTCAATGCCCTCCCACGCAACATGACCTCTCAGATGTTCAGTGCCATTGCTGCAGTCACAGGCCAGGGCCAGAACCCCAACACCACCCCCGCACAGTGGGGCTCCAGCCAGTACGGCTACGGTGGCAGCTCGGGAGGAGGAGGAGGGAGCTCCTCTGCTTATCATGTGAGTGCAGCTTTTAATGTTGACAGCCGCTGTGGAAGGAAAGAGGTTGTTTTGGAGATGTTGGTGGCTCCTAACAGACTGACCTAACATTGACCTTAGAGACTGTAGGTGCAAGATACAGATACATCAGATCTTGTGATAATGGTAAATAGGAGGCTTTGTGAAGATGCAGCTCAGAAAACAGCTGACCTGGTGACCGTCTCGCAGATTCATGAGCTGAATATTTTCTGTTTTCCAGAAATAAATTCCAACATGAAATGAGTTATAATTGTGCTCTTTCGATGTTATTAATGATACAGTTCCTGTGCTTTTTTCTTTTCTTATATTATAAAAAATGTGATTTCAGTTGGACGATTTCATGAGACCCTTCGTATACTAATATTCAATTTTCCCATGTAACTTGGTGAGCCACATTCATTATCAATACTTCTTCCTCTGCAGGTATTTGCCACACCTCAGCAGCCCTTGGCAACGCCCATGATGACGCCCAGCTACTCCTACACCACACCGAGCCAGCAGGCCCTCGGCACGCCGCAGTACCCCGGCTCCACCCCGCAGTCCTCACACTCTCACGCACACGCCAACCCACACGGAGGCCAGCCGTCACACCACAGCCATCACGGCCATCACAGCAATCACCACGGCCACTCGTCCGGCACGCCGTCATCCTCCACCTCATCCAGAGGACGGACGCCACAGCAGCAGCCAAAGTAAGTAGAGGGGGAGTATGTGTGGGTGACCTGATGTACTCTAACCATGTGTTTCCTGAAAAAGCATCCTGGTTAAATTGAGTTTGTGTGATCAAATACTGTTATATTTACTGTCGCTTTTTCTTTATTAGTCAAACTGATAATTCATGTAAAGTGGTCTTAAAAAAATTAAGTTTGACAGGTTTAATAAATAGGTAACCCTCATCTGCATTGACATATTTTCCCTTCACCTCCAAGTCAGAATGTTTGATGTCCATCAACTCAAATCAACAAATCAGCCAGTTCTGTTGGATGATGTTTTTCTGCCATTAGATGGAGCTAGACCCACAATCTGCATCTTTTTAAGGCTAAGCAGCCGCCCGCCATTCAATCTGTTTTTCTTCCCTGCACTGTGACTTTGACTAAAACACCTCCCACTCTGTCCTCCCTCCCTGCAGGGCCAGCGGCAGCAACGCGTCTGCAGTGGACTGGGGCAAGATGGCGGAGCAGTGGCTGAAGGAGAAAGAAGCAGAGGGGCGGAAGAAAACACAGAGGATGACGCCGCGGCCGTCGCCCAGCCCCATGATCGAGAGCACACCCATGTCGATCGCCGGAGACGCCACACCCCTGCTGGATGAAATGGACCGATAGGACACATAGGGGGGCGTCGCTACACCCCCCCACCCAACTCCATCCTCTGTACTGCTTCTTCATCTGGATAACCCTCCACCTTTTGTCTCTCCCACAACCCATCAGCCCTTTCATACAGCTGGAGCCCACTCCATCCAGCTGACTGTCCGTTCATACGTTCTCTTCACCTCCTGATATTGTAGCTGCAGTTTATCATTCTGGTCTGGTATCATGGCTCATCTCAACTCCTTCCTTCCTCTTGTCCTCCTATCTACCCATGTCATCCCAAAGGTTTCACCTCCTCGTCTCCAGCCAACTCCTCTGGCTGCTTACTATTTTGTATAGTCAGAATAACACTGTATATGTCACGCAGGAAGTCAGTACAATGACGGGGGAAAAAACTTGAAATATCCGACAGCAGTTACATATAGGATATGGACCTACACAGACAATGTCAGACAAGCTGTCCTTCTATGTTTATTTTTGCGATTGGTTTTAGTTTAATCCATGAATGGTTTCGACAGAGGGGCACAGTTACAGTTTCCAGAACCCACTTTTCCTCCTTTATGGTTGGTGAGTTTTTGCGAGCAGTTGCCAAAAGAGCATTTTGCCAAGCCAATCGGGAAATTTAATTTTTGTATGGAATGCGTCAGAATGAATAAAAACTTGGTTTTTTTTCTGTTTGAACCTAAAGCCTCCGCTCTTCACATCTGTCAAAGCAAACACATCTGTGACTGTACAGACACACACACACATGCCGAGCGTGACGGATGAGGCTGATTTTAAAAAAGCAAAATTAATTCAAGGAGAAACCGCAGTGTCAGCTTGAGTTACTGCTAGTTGTCTGTTTCCACCACATGCTGTATTATGATCAGCCCGCTATGTGTTTTGGCTCCTGTAGATAGCCACTAATGTATTGTTGACTCTTTTTTGACCTCTTTGAGAAGACTGTGTTGGCACTAACAATGTGCCACATTTGAGGTAACACTGGTTGTTTTTGATGACTTCATCTGCATTTATGGGAGGCAGTACAGAAGAAGTTAGTCCACATTTTAAAGCAGTTGATTTTAGTAACTAACAGGCAACGCGGAAGTACCTCGTCAAGTCAAACAAGCATCCATGGCAGTGTCAGGGGATCATTTTAAAAAGTGAACTCAAATTTGAATCTCTTGTATCTGTTCATGTTTGCAGTTCAGTGAGTATTTCACTTGTGACATTGGGTTATGGTATTTGCCACCTTGCAGGATGGGGTCTCTTGATACTGATGCTGCAATTCAGTCCCAGACTATCGCTTTTCCCACTGAATGTCAACAAACAACAAGTTTCACAGCTGCAACAGTAAAATGAAGCTGTTTCAGTGGATGAGTTCAAATTTCTCTAACCGTAACACTATAAGCAGAAGATACTATTAAACTGACTTCCCACTGTGTTTATATTCCTAACTCTGTGTAATATTCTGAACTGCACGCAGCTATTTCAGTAGAATGAATATATTGTTGTTAAAAACACATTGAATCTCTTGTGATCGTCGTGCGGCAGTTTAAGGCCGCTCTGCATCCCTCTTGACTTATGCATTCAGTTTTTTTTCCTGCTGTGCCACAACAAGCAGCGCAACAGTGTGCTTCATTTTGCAGTGTGCAAAGTATCATGGTCCCATAATATGCATATTGTTTTAAATAATTATGGTTTATGAGTAAACTTACTTGGTTTTACGTCTCCTGCCAGATTAAGATATACTGCATCTTTCTCAGCGAACGCTGTGATTGGTTCTCGGTTCTCTTGGTGATAGAGGAGAAATGATGTCTCTGGCACTGCTGATGACCTTTTCTACCTGTGATCCCTTTAATAAAAGTGTTCATATTATACCCAGAGTCTTGTTCATGCTGATTTGGGAAACAAACTGGCAGTCTGAACATGTGATGTACATAAAAGCATGTGTGTGTTTGCATTCTTGATTTTCTTCACGATAGAAATATGATTAGCTGGGAACAGAATGTGAAGAATTTTCTGAACCTTTTACGCTATCTTCCTTTTCTATTTCAACAGAAGAAAAAAGGACAACACACTGATCAAAACAGGTTATTTACAATTCATAATCTATGAGCTATAATAAAAGTATATCTATTTTTAATAAGGGACGAGAGAATATATGCTGGCCTATGAAGACTTCTTCCTGTCTGACTTTACTGAGTGAGGAAATCAGTTTGCCTCAGATGTGACTTGCTGTGCGTTTCTGTCCCTGCAAACAATCCCTCCCCTTTTGAGATCATGAGAGCCTTTATGTCAGAGGAGAGAGATGCGTTGTGGGTATGACCACAGTCATGGGAGCCGGCGTACGCCTCACATTAGCAGCACAGACACATGACAGGAGACCAGTGAGGAGACCCAAAAAGAATGCATTCGTTCTGCTGCTGACATTTTGTGTGAAAAATGTTGCTTCAGACAGACAGACAGACACGTGTTTATGAAAGCATCAACCAAGTGCAGTTTAATAAAAGATAGAGGAGAATAATCTTCCTCTTTGGATAAATGTTTACCAAGCGTATCACAAAGCTTTATTTGTTGTAACCCTGGCCAGCAGTGCAAACATTCCTGAGAGGACTTCTTGTTGTTGAACTGAGAATTCACTATGTCAGACCTACAGCTTCCTCTCAGGCCAACTGCAGAACACCACAAATACATCATCATTTAGACATTGCTTTTTTTGCACAGGGTCTATTCATGATATCCACACCGAGCACACTGGGTCCATGTTTCAGTTTTCTCCTTCAGTGTGTCGCTGTGTGTAGTCGGTGCACTGTATCCAGGCGGTCGTTCGTTCTCTCTCATCAGCAGCAGTTGGACTTCCTCGTGGTCGGTTTGTGATCAGCGTCTGTGCTGTCTGTGAGCCCTGTGTGGAACGCAAAAATAAATAAAACACCTTTTACATTTCTGGCATTCGGATAAACAATGTGAGCTACAGTAGGAAAGGTTTGAATGACAAAGCTGGACAATATTCTCTATTTTTCTTGTCAACAAATCCCATTAAAAAAAGACTAAAGCCAACAATGAACTGATCCTAGAAACAACATTGTCTAAAAACTATTAAAAACACATGAATGAGCCACACATACAACGTAAATATTAGATCAGTGGTTCCCAACCTGCCGGTTCCAAAGATAAATCTCAGGGGTCACAAAATGATTAAAGGAATAAGAAATAAAGAAAATCTGTTTTTTTTTCTAATCTTTGCCTTTAGAAAAGCAAGCAAACATGGATGTAAACAACACAAAAATCAGCTTTGCAAACGTTTTATGAAGAAGGAATGCATTCAACGTGTTTGTCATACCTCAAGGACACAGACGAACATAAATAGAACTTATGTTTATTTTCATAGAAAACTCCACAGGGCACCTTTAACGTGGGTTAACAAGCAAAAGAAGTTGGCAGCCACTGCAGTAGAGCACTACATTTGTATTGATCTGCAGCTGAAAATAGTCCCAAGCAAACGCACTTTTTAATTCTGTTTGAGTAACGTTTACTTTAACTAACTTTGCTCAATTTTAGGCATTACTTAAGAATTAAATTACTGTATATTTGTGACCTGTTTTACATCCTCAATGGGAACAAATGGACTTGGACAGAGTATGGAGGTGTGAAAGATTGTTTTCGTCATAGATTTGTTGACAATAAGAACAAAAGAAAAAGAATAACATCTGCGTTGTCCTCTAAATTTCCTGATCCCAACCTTACAACCAACATAGACTGAAGCAATGCTTGGGTTCATATGTGCCATGAGAAAAACAGATTTTCATGCTTCAACTACGACTGAAGGATTACACGTTTCTCTGTAGGCTGAGATTCTGAGACCACATCAACCTAATAATTAGTTGTTAACTGAATCAAATAAATAGTTGAATATGATGCTGCCTTCTTAATAATGAGGCTTTATTGAGCAAACTGACTCACTGATGATGTCACCGACGTGCCTCGAGCCACTTTTCTCAAGCTCAGACAAAACGTTGGCCTCAAAAGTCAGAGAGGCCACACGGAAGAAGAAATCCCTGACACCATCTCCTGGAACAAGAAAGAGACAGAGGAAAGAGTTTAGTGAGACAAAAAGAGGATAAAACAGAAAATGAAAAGCACGTAGGGATGATGCCTGGTGCACGTCGGAATCGGATGGTGGGAGATGGGGATTTGTTCGTGTTAATGTGTTTGACTCCCACCTGACTTTGCAGACACAGCCCAGTACTCTGCTTTGATTTCCTCAGAGAGTCTGATGGCTTCCTGCTCAATCTGAGCCAACTGATCAGGAGACTGAGGAGTGAAACACAGAGAGAGAGAAGTGGAGGAAAGTGCTGAAGCTAACAACAAGCTTCAGGTCATTGGTCACTATAGAATTAGGCTTTTCATCAACTAAAAGTAAGATATTCAGAGCTGCAACAATTAGTCGATTAACCGATTTGTCAATCGACAGAAAATTAATCAGCAGCTATTTTGATAAAAGCAGGAGGGTCAAACATTTGATGGCTCCACGTTCTCAATTGTGAAACTTTACTGCTTTTTCTCGTCTTACATGATAGTACATTGAATATTTTTAGACTTTGGACTGTCTATGGGACAAAACAAGACGCTTTGGGCTTTTTTATTGTTTTCTGAAGTTATATGGACCAAACGATTAATTTAGTCGATGATAAAAAAAAACAATAGTTGTTAGTTGCAGCCCTAAAGATATTAGCAAGAAACTGTCTGACATTTCTACTGAAAACTAAATTTAAAAAAGCAAATATCTTATACTGACCAACAGTCCAAAACCCAAAGACATTCAATTCACAATGATATAAAATAGAGAAAAGCAGCAAATCCTCACATTTTAATTCATTATCAAAATTGTTGCTGGTTAATTTTCTGTTGATCGACTCTATTTTAGTAATTTTTGATAAATTTCACCCACACTGAGGTCCTTCTTGGTACCGACAAGGAACAATAAAACACTGGACGGGTCATTTTCCTTCATGGCGTCCTCCAGCCACTGCCTACACACACACACACACACACACACACACACACACACTTATTAATTCATTCAAATTGCATTTTAATGGTATATTAATTAGATCATAATGGGGTATTCCTTACCTGGCATGTGTTAAAGAGCTCCCACTGCTTAAGTCAAACACCACTATAATAGCTGGAGGAACGTAAAGAGAAAAACAGTATGAACACAAGTAAAACAAAGAGCACGATAAGAAGCAGTTTGTGTGAGTGAGACATCGCTGGTCATTTACTTTAGTCAAAGGTGAGAGGTGTAACCGTAGAGACTGAGCTAAATTCACCTTGTGCTCCTCTGTAATATGTTGAAGCGATGCATTTGAAGCGCTCCTGACCGGCTGTGTCCCACCTGAAACAGATCAGATGCAGCTTTAATTGTTCCCGTTGGGATATTTGGTGGAGATGAAGGGAAGAGGGGAAGAAAAGGGAACCATGAATGCATATAATTTGGTGTCAATCCATCCAGTAGATATTGAGATATTTCACTGGATAAGTGAAAAATTTGACATTGAATGAGTTTGTTTAGGACTCAGTCTATGACTTGAATGTTTCTCTGTGATATAGCGACATACTTACAGCTGTAAACTGAAGGGAACACCGAGCACCTCGAAACGCTCCATCTCAAAATCAACCCCTATGGTAGCTTTGTAGTTCTTATCAAACGCGCCCTTGCGGAACCTTACAGGAACAAGGAACAGTGAGAGGTTATCAATCAATCTCTCAACCATCAATTTTTGATTAATCATTTTGTCTATAAAATGTCAGAAACATGTGGTGCCCAAAGTGATTTTTTTAAAGTAAAAAAAAAACATCTAAACTAATAAATTAAAAGCATTAAGCTGAAAGGTAAAATAAGCATTTACCTGTAATGATTTTAGTCATCTAAAACCTTTAACAGATTTTAACATGAAGACATTTGTGGCACTACAGCCTCAACTTGAAACAGAATTAGGTTCAACCATGTTTTTGTGGAACAAAACCTGAATGATGCCTCAATACTACTACTGCTACATACAACTACAGCTGAAACACTGTAACAAGTAATAAAGTCATAGTCTGATTATTCATGACTGCTTCTTACCTGCTGATCAGACACGTTTTCCCAACTGCAACGTCTCCCACCACGATGACCTTGGCGATATTAAAGCTGGCAACAGAAAGCCGATACTGTCAGCAGTGATACAACAACAGCCTAACAGCATGAAACACACAGCAACATGATCAATAACATTCAGACCAGATCACCGCAAAGAACTTGCAGGAGTTGACACTAATTAAGCCCTTTACTGTTATGCCTCACAGCCCCCCTTAAACGTTCATATTCTCAAATAAGTAACTTTAAATTACAAAAATCTAAATATATTTAAAGTCCTAAAACTATTTCGTTTGTGAGATTTTCTGCATGAATCTGATTATCAGAGAAAAGGAGAGATAATAGCTCCTGTTTTTACATGTTACACTTAAATAACCTGGTCAGAATCTTGTCGCAAGTAATTCATGGCCATCATGGCCAAGTGGTGACTTTGGTGGGTTATCTTCTACAAAATGTTCATCAAAGCTGCTTAGAAAAGGAGGAGAAGTAAAGCAGGTGGAGGCTGCCAGATTTTGCTTATTCCTCTGTGCCATAGAGCGCTGTTGTTGTCCATAAATGATTAAATCACATCAGTGAGCCTCACCGTGAGTGATATGTTCCTTCATTATGATGAACATGGGCACTGTAGTTTATGTCGAGTCAGTCCCACATACACTTTCCTGCTGCTCACTAGAGCACCAAATGTGTATTACTGTGCGGCTGAATATAGTCCCCAACAAAATGCACAAATGACTCCTGTTTGAGTAACGTTTGCTAAAAACTACAGTGCCTTTTTAAAAAAATGAAAGTACCTACTTGTAACCAGTTTTACTGCCACAGTAAGTAGGGAAGCTGGATTGAGAGATGGACTTTTTTTTAATGTGATTTGTTAGAAATAATAAAAATATATAGTATCACCAGCCTTATCCTTTAAACAGACCACCAGATCAATGCAGTCAGATGTGATGGGTGTGGCCGCTGGCTGTCAGCTGACACAGCAGATACAGCATGACTTAAAGGGCCCTGTCAGAACGAACTCATTTCATTTAAACACATATCAGTGTGTGTAGTAGCAGGATGGACGGCAGGGTGTGTCGTCTTATTAACCCTTCTGTGATCTTACCTCACAGTGCCTGTCTTCTGTACCTGGCAGACGGCCTTCACCTGTGGGTGGAAGCCATCTTTGGTGTGCAGCGCCGCATTTGGACTGAAACACTGCAAAGAAAGTGGGAAGAGGAAACAGTCAGAAACAGAAAGAAACTAATGGGGGAAAAGCACATTGGACAGTAAAAGACAATCTTAGAAACTGACTCCCAAACAAACTCCCAAACTAAAATCATCATGCCTTCATCTGGCATATTACATCTACTAAACTGTTACTGTCCAATGAAAACCTTGTATTTCCATATCTTTACATTAGCTGTGCTTTCATTTGACCACAATAACTTTCTAAAAAATATATGCAGAGGAACATTAACAACCTTCAGATGGAGTTAAAACAAACATATCACCAAGACTGGAGTTACAAGGTTTTTCTGAGGACAACAGCAAATTTGCAGAGAAACAGAGAGCAGCTTTTGAGACTCTTAATAGCCTCATCATCAAGAGTAACACTGTTAGCTGTAATTGCATTACAGAGCACGCGCGTGTGCGTGTGTGTGTGTGTGTGTGTGTGTGTGTGTGTTACTAACCTTTGGGAGCTGAGAAATGATCCGGTCCTTCTTCACAGGGGGCAACATGCTGCTGCAGTGGATCACTGCACACACACACACACACACACACCTTCAAGCTGCCGCTCTCACTGACAGCAAACACACACTTTTCATTCACTTCAAGAAAACACACACGCTTAACTTTCTTTTTTTCCCTTTTTTTCTCACCACTCCTCCCATAAAACCAGGGAAGCACACAATTACTGTCTTCCAACTTCCCCTGAAATAGAGCAAATATCAGAAAGTTCAAATGTTGGTTTCAGTATATTCAGATGTATGCAGAGTGTACAGTAAATCAGAAACAGTTTGCAGTGAACTACCATCATCAATCAACATATTGCCCCTGATTCAGTGGATTCTAATAAGTCACATCAAATAAGTATCGTCTTGTTGTATGGCAACACTGCAACCCAAAAAGCATTTTGTTTTTCTAAAGTGACATTTCTCATTGGCCAATTTGTAGGCCAAGGTTTAAGGAAGGTGTGTATTTGCAAATAAAGGATAGGGCATCAGCAGAGCAGGGAAAAAAGAAACTTTGTGTAAAGAGTCTAAATACAGAAGGGTTTAAATAAGTTTAACAACTTTACCTGCAACTCCTGAATGGTAAAATGCTGAAGGAAATGAGTTCTGGGTCTGGAGATGTGATGTGATATCAAAAGTCTGCCGAGAAAACAAATCCAGAACAAAATGACGCTCACAGCAACACGAACTGAGTCTCCAGACTGACAGCAGACAGACAAACAATTAATGAGACTCTCCATGTAATTAGTGAAGAAAACCAGCGAGTAACCTGTGAAACAGCGCCACCCTGCGGCCACAGGGTATTTTTAAATGAAGGTATTTTTTTAATTCAAAGTTTTTATTTTCTTGGCGTGTTCATTGGCAGTGGGTAGTGAGTAGGTGATACACGAGAGGAGGTAAGAAGGGAGTTACATGTAAAAACAACATAAAGACAACAAGTGTTTTTGTCCAGCTCTACAACTATTGAGCTGGACAAAAACCTCTCAAGAGGTCATACAATCAAAGAGGCAGATGTTTGAGCAGCAGAACCAATAAACATATCACCAACAGAAAATTAATCAAGAGATAAACACAAAAATAGAATAAAACAAAGCCCAGGTGATGCTAAAAAAAAAGTCTTGTCATTTAAAGTGAATCCACATTTCAGTTAAAATGTAAATGATTTTTTACACACATACAGTAAATAAATCCAAAAACGCAACATTAAGTCATGTTGTTCACACTCCGGTACAACAGGTGGCGACAGAGCGCCTTTCACGTCGGTTTGTAGCGCCGTAAAAACTAAAGAACAAGTGACGTCTTATTCCTGCGACGGTCAGTGTATAAAAACTTCGCCAACGACGTTGCTGCCTCTTTTGAATTCCTCTATTGGCTCTACAACATTGTGGGTTCCCAGCAATGACTTCATTGAAGTTGTTAAGCGTGGTCAGTAAATACAATGCCACCGTACTAACTGTTAAAACAACACGTTAGTTGAGAAATAATTTGTGACGTTAGTTAAAACGTGATATCTGCTAGCTAAAGTGTAAAGTTAGCATTGTCCTGACGGGCCTTAAGCAGCCACGTGGAGAAGACTGAAAGATGGGCAAGTTGAAAGACAAAGTGAGTGTTGGTGTTTTTTTTCCAGCCTCAGTTATCAAGAGGGTGTATGTTGTTTTACATTAAAATGTTACTCCCTTTTTATAATCTCGTTTTCCCTCTAAAAGTCGGTGAAGAAAACATGCGCTTTCAAGGCCCAACTTATTTGTGTGTTTGTCAAAGCTAAATGGACCAAATATTTAAATATCACTATGTATCATAACAATGTAGTCAAATTTAAGTTGCTTTCTGGGGATATTTTGGAAGTAAAATTACCAGTAATGCTAATATTACAACTAAAATAGGTAGAGATTGTCAACTATCTAATGAGTTTAAAATTTTAAGTTTAATCCAAACCAAGATGCTGAATGATATTTAGTCTTAATTTCCACATAAATGTGTGTCTAATATTGGTTATATTGCCTGCCTGTAGTCCACGGCGGTACTGTTAATAACTTGTTTTTAAAACTATGAATGTCTTGTTTCCTCAGGTGGACTTCAGTCCAGCAGCTCTTTGCATGAGTTTAACAAGTGCCATGTTGGGTATATGGGGTCTCATGTCCCCAGGAGGTGAGTGACAATGTGATAAACCCAACGATCTTATGTCTTGATGCAGTTGTCAGTGATGAAAACTGTGAATAGGAAGTGCCGTCTGATGCGACAACTGACGATGTTTCATACTCACTGTTCTGAGCCTCAAACTGCAATTGATTCAGTGTTGATGATCAATCTTTACAAACTGGTGAAGGAAGTTACTTATTTAATTGTTTTTTCTTTTAAAGACTGGTCAGAATGGGCCCATTCAAGATGACGCAAAGTCAAGACTGAGGTTGGTTCAATAATGCACTTGTGTAAAATGTATTTTAGCCATTAAATGTAATGATGAAATCTAAACTGAAATAGCTGGAATTACCGGCAGATTGTTCAGTGGTGACTCTCGGTTTTCTGAACATTCAATGATGCAGTTCTGTTACCTGCAAAGTAAATGGACTAAATGTAACTATTAACAAATCATAACCTTGTTTTCTTCTGTAGCTGAAAAGGCTTGTGTGAGCCTCCATAAGAGATGTTAAGGCCAGGAAAATGCACCTGCTGATGACCAAGTGTTTTAATGATGGGTAAGTTAACGTGTTCTCATAACCCCTGAGTAGGAAGTGGCATCTGATGTGATAACTGATGGCGTCGTATCCACTTTTTGTCACATTGTCTGTCAAAAAAAGGGCAACTGGGTGTTTCTGTTGTGATGAAATCTAAACTGATATAGCTGGAATTACCGGCAGATTGTTCAGTGGTGATCATTGGTTTTCTGAACACGATTACAAAAACATCTTGTCTCGAATGTACTTTATCAGTGCTAGTTTTTCACCATTTTGAATTCTCTTCTGGTTTCTCAAGGTTGAGCTGGTTACTTAAGAAGATTCATCTAACGGGGAGGAAGCTGCAGCTACACCTTTTTTAACATGGTCCTTGTAAGTTCATTTTGATTTTTAGATACCCAGTCTCTAAAATATAGTCATAAGCTTTTTTATAAACTCACCTTTGTACAATGAAAATGTGGTTGATCTTAACATCTGGATCGCATAAGCATCTGTATTAATTAACACACTAACAGTTTTTTAAAAAATCCTGATGGTGTGAGTAGAAATCACATGTAATGACTGATATGCTGCAAACGGAAGCCTGTTCAGAGTTGAAATTAACTTGTCAAAACTGCAGCATCAGTCAGATTTGTCCAGATTCCGGTCGTCGGAATCAAACATTTTTAATTCAGTCCTTGACACCTGTTGATCTGGGGCTAAATGGAGCAGAGATTTGAAATGAGTCATTCCTGCACATACTGCAGGTGTCTAATTGTGGTGACCTGCCCTGTTTTCACAGTGTGGAAACGACATGATCCTGAAAGTCAAATCAGTCCTTAAAGGAAACGGTTTGTTCTTGGCTTAGAGCATGGCCCACGTTGTCCAGAGATCAATAAAGTTTGGACAAATGTAATCTAATACTGTTAAATTTGCTAAATAATACTGATTTGCTTTGACTCGTGTTGTACAGTGGTGAGTTAATTGAAAAGCTTATTTGCCCAGAGGTAAATGAATCCCTGAGTAGCTTTGTCAGTGATGAAAACCTGGAATAGGAAGTGCCGTCAGATGCGACAACTGACGATTGTTTATAATCCACTTTTCTGAGTCTTTTAAAGCTATGCTTAATGAAGATTAGTTTTCAGAATATATATTTGTCTATTCTCATTTTTCCACATTTGCTTTTATTACAGGTGTCATTCTGCTGGTCTGGTCCTGTCCCCTGAAGTCTGCAGTCGAGTGAATTTAACAGGTAGCTTTTAAGCTGTATACACAATGCAGTCATCCCTTGTTGTGATGAAATCTAAACTGAAATAGCTGGAATTACCGGCAGATTGTCCAGTGGTGACTCTCGGTTTTCTGAACATTAGATGGCAGCATCACACAGTACGCTTGCATGAAATAATTGAGGACTTAACTTCCTCTTTCTTATCCTTCAGAACTAGATCAAGTGGTTGCAGCGACTCTGCCTCAGGATACCTGCAAGCTACATGTGGTAAGACATCAATGTGATTTATTTGTAAAGCTGAATGACAAAACGGTGAGATAATGTCCTTTTTTTAACTGGAGGACTGTTAAAATGTCATTCAGAAAGGCCCAAAATCCCATCTAACCTCAGAGGGGCTGTTCAGGATGACCCCTGCAGGGAGAACTGGGTCATTGCAGCAGTAAATATTAAACTCACTCATGACAAATAAACCTGTTCCAAAGCAAACTACTCTCTGGATCAGGTTTACTATTACAGGTCTGGATTTGTCATTTGATTTTATCCACCCACTGTCTTGCTTTCCCAGTCAGTGGGTTTTCACTCAGAGTGAGATCAGCTGATCTTCACTTGCCGGGTGTTTTCTAACCTGATTTGAATAGTAATTGTAACACTGTTGCTAGCATGAACAACCAGCAATTTGTTCATTGGTGACTATAGATTTTCTACGCAGTTTTATTGGAGTACATTCTTGTTTTATTATTCAAAGTCTAATCTGCCTCCCTCTTTTTCAGATGACAAGAGGACTCATGGACACTGGTCTGAAGATGGATGTCAACACATTTGTGGAAAAACACTTTTTTACACTGTAAAAATCACACTGATTAAATGTTTGGTGTGATTTGTAATAAAGTGTCATAACAGCCTGATAATTAAGACCAATGGTGTAACTTCTTGAATTTCCACTGACACACAACCTATTCCATCTTTTTAAAAGCAAATCTAAAGGTGACATTGGTGTATATACAGGATGTAGAAACTAACATATGCCTCTTAAACTCTTAACCTGTTAACTCTTAAGTTATTATTTGGTCCCTTTTCAGTTTTTGACCAGCCTAAATGTGCTGCCAAATCAGCTAAAACTGAGTTACAGTACTACAAGAATCACCTAAATCAGCCCTATTATCAGGTTCACAATTTGACAATCCCCCACTTGTTATGCCCAGCTCGGTCAAGAGCATAACAAAGAAGGGAGGTCCACACTAATTGTTCAAGTAAACAAGTAATTTAGATAACTCGACATCAGCAAAGTTGTGTGTTGGATAATGTAAACCTAAGTGCTAACTTAAAACTTTGTGTCTAGTTTTATGTTACACAATCAAATCAAACCAAGGAGGGTGCCTAAAAGACAGCAGCCTTCCAGGAGGGAGAGAGAGAGAGAAGCTGCTATTTTAGAACCACCCAGCTTATACAGGCTCCAAACAGGTGAGACCAATCCCTCGATGAGGTGGGATGGGCCAGGCAATCTGAGAACCTGCAAGAGGGAAGCAGAGATGGACCAAATCTGTTCCAACATGCTTCACCACCTTTCTGTACATACCTCAGATGTTAACATATGCAGCAAAGGTCTGTGATCTGTTGCACAAACACAAATAGAAAATAACTTAGAAATGTTTCAAGGTTGTTTGGGATCCCTGGACTTTGGTCCAACATGCATTCAGTGTTATTGATATAATGAAGCAGATGTAGGCAGTGGTGGAGGAGGTATTCAGATCCTTTACTTCAGTAAAAGTACTAATACCACACTGTAAAAATACTCAGCAAAGAAAAGCAAAAGTCCTGCATTGAAAATGTTACTTATAGTATAATCAGGAAAATGTACTTATTAAAGTAAAAGTAGGCTACAGTGAAAGTGCAGAAAATGCCTCCTGTGACTAATATATTATCATATATCAATAGATTATTACTCATGCGTTAATGTAAAAGCAGGATTTTACATTTGATTTGTAGTTGGTTGAGGTGGAGCTCATTTTGCTTTGTATAAGACTGCAACTCAAAAATTATTTTCATTACAGATTAATCTGCTGATTGTTTTCTCAATTCATCAATTGATTGTTTGGTTTGTAAAAATTCTGAAAATGGTGAGAAATTCTGTCACAAGTTCACAATGACTTCACAATGCTTGTTTTGTCCAACCAATAGCCTAAGCTTCAAAATTATTCAAAAATAAATTATAAATGACTCAAACAATTATCAAAATTGTTTCCAATTAATTTTCTGTCAATCAACTAATCGTTTCATCTGTTCGTGTACATTTTCATATGTTTCACATTTCCTAATTTGTAAAGTAACTAGTAACTACAGCTGTCAAATAATTGCAGTGAAGTAAAAAGTCTCCCTCTGACTTGTTGTGGAGTAGAAGTAGAAAGTGGCATGAGAAGAAAACACTCAAGTAAAGTACAAGTACCTCAAATTTGTACTTAAGTACAGTACTTTAGTAAATGTACTTAGTTACAGTCCACCTCACACAATTCAAATGAATATATGCTGTTGAAACATTTATACATGGAATAGTCATTGAACTGTAATCCTCTCCTCAGGCCTGCCTACTGCGATCTAATGTTTCACATTCACGTCTATAGATTGTACCTTCATTTTTCAATATGAGGCAGCCATGTTGAGCCAGCCAACCCCCTGTCACTTCTGTATGTCAAACCGTTTAACTAATCATTTGTGTTCAGTGTGTCTGTGTGTGCATTTAATCTACAGTGCACTGTAATGCCTTTAGGTTGCTGGTGTGAATCATCCTCTGCCCAGTCTGACAGAGGGCGGTGGCTTCACCTGCACTGAACTGTACATCTGAGACTGATGTATATCTGGTATGCAGTTAAATAACGTTCACCTTTATATTTTGAAACCGTTGCCAGGCTCTAACTATACAGGTAAGTTCTGTATTTGCCTGTTATTCTTATGTCTTATAGCTTGATGTTACTCTTCCATTATTTGCTAAGTTCAGTTTTACCTGAAAGCTGTTGACCAGCTGCTGTTTATCTGATATCAGACACCTCTGCCACTGCTCTCCAACATGGCATCCACCTGCGTGAAGATGATTCACTCCCTCTACGAGGAAGAGGTAAGGAGCCCTTCTATCCCCGTGAAATTTAAAGGCCAAGACTATAAGCAGCTCAAGGAAGCTGCTCAATGAGAGAAGGAAATCTGAGGATAAAACTTTCCCAGCAAACCCACGACTCGCTGGGAAAACTGGAGGATCTCACATCGGCTTTTAGAGAAATAACTCAGTTGAATAACAACTGTTGTACAAACACTGAAATCTTATTGACTTAAAGGACATGAACATGGTATGTACTTTGATTTTACAACATCCTTAACTCACAGCCTAAGACCAACCCTTAAAATATATTAGGGTATAGACTTTCCTTCTTAATTTGATGCCAAATCTCACATTTTCACTTTTAATATGTGAAGGCTATTTCTCTCTAGTTTCTTCATTGTAGCTTAATTAATAAAAAGGAAAAGGAGGTGACAGTTTTTACATATCTCAGCAATTTTTTTTTTACTGTGTTTTGTTGGTTTAAAAATTATTTGAGGCAGATTTCACAAAATGTGCAAGAGACGTAATACACAAAGCCACTGATGATGTACACTATGTTTTAACATCAAAGTTAAGATTAAGATTAAGAGATAAGTTTTTATACCTCAGCAGAAGGAGACTGTTTGTGGACAACACCTTCCCACCTAACAACCAATCTCTGGGAGACCTGCCTGATATACCCAGCTGGAAGGAAGACCAAGTGGAGTGGCTTCGACCAGCAGTAAAATACTTTAATAATTTGTTTTTCTTCCTCATGTAAATCTAATGATAATGATCATATATTTGTATATTTGTACAGTAGATGAATACACATTTTTTACATTGTGAAGTTTTTTTTTTATTATGCATGCATGTCTACACCTGATTTATTTCCTTTGTTTTATTGTCTAGGACATCTTGAAAGCACAAAACAACAACGATGAGCCTTCTTTCTGTACAAAAGGAGCCTCACGGTTTGACTATGGTCAAGGCAGTGTGGGTAAGCAAGCATCTTACAGCTAAAGACAACAAAACATGAATACCTTGCTTTTAGGTAAAGAAAATTCAACTATGTGGCAGTGCTTGAGAAAAGTATTTGTTTTCTTCATTTACCAGGTAACTGCTGGTTTCTGGCTGCAATTTCCTCACTGACATTCCACAAAAGCCTGCTGGTGCAAGTTGTGCCTATGGATCAGTCCTTCAAGGACTATGCAGGGATATTTCACTTCAGGGTAAAGGATTAATTATACAGATGTGTGTTAAAACAGTGCTATCACAATACATTCTGGTCATCAGCTAACCTTTAGTTCTTACTCGTCCTTTCTATGTCAGTTCTGGAGGTATGGCAAGTGGGTGGATGTTGTCATTGATGACCACCTGCCAACGCTCAACAAGAACTTACTGTTTGTGCACACCCAAGGTAGAAACGAGTTCTGGGTTCCTCTGCTGGAGAACGCATATGCCAGGTACGAAACCAACTCACTCACCCTCATATAAAACACTTTAGTAGGTCACAGTTGTGGCACAAACACAAGAATCAAGACTTGAAATGCTAGATTAGCTAATCTCACCATGGACGAATGGTTTCCATGACAACCACCTGCACAGGCAGCATTTGCAAACATCTTTTTTTCTGTCTCCCTCAGAGTGTGTGAATAACAATAAGACTAATAATCTAACCGAAATTGACTGTTCGCGTGGGAAGCAGATTTTTAACACATTCTCCTCTGCATCCAGTACCCATGATGGAGATGATGATCATGACGATCATGACCACGAAGAGGAGGACTCAATTCTTCCCGAGGTATGAAATAAAAGGAATGTAGTCCATACTTAAGCTGTAAGTTAGAGAGACCAAGTATTGTTTGCCAATTTTATGTCTGATGCATTAACTTGTCAACTTTAGAAACCAAATGGCAAAGAGGAGGAGGAGAAGACCACTGACAAGGATCCCATCCGTGCCATGTTAAACCGCTACGCTGATCAGGTGTGTTATTTTTCTTGCTTTTACCTGTCTTTAAATCTTTCTCTCTCCACTCCAGCAATCACAGTTTTTGTTGTTTCTGTGTCTGTTGTCAGAATGGTCAGCTGAATGCCAGACAGCTCCAGAAGCTGCTGAATGACAACTTCCCTCATGGTGAGTTGATTTATATCATGCAGGCTTTCAAAACATTCAAAATCCTAATTCAAGTTACTTAAGAGTTGTGATTTGAGTTTCTCTGTGTCTGCCATTCACAGGGACCTGGAGCGGCTTTGGTTTGGATACCTGCAGGAGCATGATAGCTATGGTGGCTGTATCCTAAAAAGAAAAGTGAAAATGTTTAACCTTGTTTTCTTATCTTACAAATCACCCTACACTGTCAAAATGAAATCACAGCATTCTGATCAGGATTCAGTTGTTAAATGTCGTCTGCTTTTGATGAGACATCCTTAACGTGCAAAGACCGACCAAAGGATGACGATGACCTTCACTGAATTCTCAACTCTCTGGGAGAAGATCAGTGAATACAAGGTAATGCAGCAAATATATAAATAAATAATAAATATGGGCACGATGAAGACATATTTCACTTAATTCATCAAAGTTTCTGAGTTTTATTTACCAAAAACACCTCTTTCAAAATTTTAGACATGGACTTGTCTCTCTGATGTGCAGTTAATAATAAACTTGCATACATGTTTAAAGTGCTCTTAGTTTTTTAAAGTTTTTAAATGTATCTTTTTTGCAGAATCTCTTTCATCCCTTAGTGACCATGAGGTCCAGAGGGCAATTGAGGCTGCAGGTAACACATATATATATACATAAATGTAAACTTACTAAATAATAAGCTTATACCAATACAAGAAAGGGAAACATGGTTCATATTCTCAATTGTAACTGGAGTACTTGTCAGTTTCTCCTTGTGTCTGTACCAGGAATGGACACGAACGATGCCCTGGTGAGGCTGATGATTTTCCGCTATTCGGGCTTCTCATCCACCTCCTTGGAGAGCTTCATCACTCTCGTGCTACGTCTGGACAAGATGTCAAGTGAGTGACATGGCAACCGCCGATCGCATCACTTTCAAAACTACAACGTTTTGAGAAATTAGGCTTTTATATGTTCTGAATGATGACAGGCTAAAGAACTAAATCCTCCTTGCATCACACATTACTGATGATAGATTTGAACAGTGCACAGTATTATTTATTATCATTCACTATTTCTCCATTTCAAAAAGATTTCTATGTTGCATTAAAAAATGTGATATTTGTGATTTGATTTCTTTACAGAGGAATTCAAGGACAGATCAACAAATGGCGTGATCCACATGACCTGGGAGGAGGCAAGTCTATTTCCACTTAATGCCACTTGTGGATGTATTCTTCTTTTCTTTCTCAAGAATTCCAACATACAAAAAGATAATGAGGCAGAAATATTCACATCACCTAATAAGTAAAAGTAGCTGAAGGACACAGGAGCACAGTAGACACACAAGAGAAGATTCCTGCAACCAAACGCTGCTTTTGTTAGAATTGATGTCTTCCTGTGCAAAACCTGTAAAGCAGTAACACGTTTCTATGATCCAATTATCTGTGTGGAATAAACGTTAAAGCGTAAATCTTAATTCTTGTGCACATTTTAACACCAAACTGCAAATGGCTGCAGAACAAATGTGAAGTAATGGAACAAAGTGTGGACCAGAAATTATTTTAATCACTGACTACATCAGAAAGATACAAAACCTCAACAAAAGTGATCAAACACAACATCACTGGCTCACACGTCATTCCATACTCATCCATCTCCCAAATTAAGCAAAATGATAATATATACACAAATTCCTTTATGTGATGTTACAAGAGGCTCTCTGTCAAAACTCATATTTACAAGTCAGCATTCTTCTTTTACAATAATAAATCAGAAATCCACCTATTAAAGCCCCCCCCCAAAAAAAAAAGTATGGTTCGTCCAGGACTCTCTCGTCACCAAAGAGCACTCTCTGCTGTTCTTGAATCTGTCCACTGCAGTGTGTGGTGGGGTCGGCAGTTATAGGATAAGGTTGGTAATATTCAATATTTTTCTTATTGTCAGCAAATCCCATGAAAAGACTAAAACAAACAATGAATTGATACTACTAACAAGTATTGTCTGTGTAGCCAAAGGCTGATATAGCTTACTGTTCCATGCCACTGGCCTCTAATGTCCAAAACTATTAAAAACACATCAATAAGCCTCACTGTTGCACTGGGTTTATTTTGAATCAATTCCACATGCACTGTTCTAGTGCTGTAAACACTTACTAGTGTACCAAAAGTGTATTAATCTACGGCTGAAAATAATCCCCAACAAATGTATTATTTACTCCTGTTTGAGGAACATTTGCTAAAAACTACAGTGCGCAGCTGTTTTAGGAAATTATTGAGCCTTGAAGAAAAAAAAAAAATCAAATGAAACTTATACTATATTTGTGACCAAGATGTACATCTTCAGTAGCAACCAATGGGCTGGGAAGCCAGAAAGCTTTGACAGAAGAAGCAACTAACTCATTGTTGGTTTTGGTCTTTTCATGGGATTTGTTGAAAAAAAAAAGAAAGAAAAACATAAAATAACATTAGCCATATCCTCTAAATTGAGATAAAGGTTGTGTGCAATTCAGGGATGTTTGCGTTGTGTGCTCTCAGTCCTCCTCCCTCTCTATGTAGCTCTTATAGGCCGAGCGTGCCATCTGTCTGGCCAAGTACCTATCCCTCGCCGAACTCACAGTGTGATCCGTGCTGCGCTTTGCAAACTTGTTCACCTTCCCCTCCCCCTCCATTTCCTCTTCCTTTTCCTTTGCGTGTTCTCCAACAGCTTCCTTCTTTTCTGGATCTTTCTCTTCCCTCTTCACTGCCTTCTCCTTCTCTGGTTCCTTCCTCTTCTCCTTCTCTTCTTCCAGATCTTTGTCCTTCCGCTTGTCTTCATCTGGATTCCTCCTCTTCTCTCTTTCCCCATTCTTATCCCTTTCCCTTTCTTTAGGGCTCCTCTCCCTCTTCCCGTGCCTGTCTTCCCTCTCTGTATCCCCTTTGCCTCTACTTCTGTCATCTTCTCTGCCTCGGTCTCTGTCCCTGTCTTTCCTTCTATCCCTGTCGTCTCTTCTTCCTCCGTGTCTGTCATCCCTTTCCCTTCCCCTGTTTCGGTCTCTGTCTCTATCTCTGTCCCTCCCTCTGTCTCTGTCTTGATCTCTGTGGCTCTTCTTATGTCTGTCTCTCTCCCTCTCTCTCTCCTTCTCCTCTCCGCTCCCTGATGAAGGCGACCTCTGTCTGTACTGGCGTTTTGAGTGTGCAGAGCTTGCCGCAGGCTTGCTAAACCCAGACTTCTGCTCATGCCCCTCCTCACTGTCACTGCATGAACTTGGGATATTATCATGGGACGTGGATGAGGGAACAGGTGAAGTCCTCTCTGTGTCTTTTGAAACCTTTGAAGTTTGAGTTCTGTGGAAGCAGGAACAGAGATATACAATTAAAGGCTCAGAATAGTTTTTAAAAATCTGTGTGTGCTTGTTGTGTTAAGTACTGCAGAGCTATGACTGACTTGTTTGCTGAGCGATCTGGTATCGCCTCCTCTCCTACAGTCTGATTCAGCAGGTGTCGGTAGAAGCCGCTGAGGTCTTTTTGTTTCTTCACGTCCAAAGCAGCTAACCAAAACAAAAATAATTCAAACAAATCATTTACATTGTTTCACATAAAGTGGCATATTTTTAAGTCTGTAAGTAATCTGTTCAAGTCATGCTGTGTGTGCCCTAAGGAAGGATATACTTCTTCTAAGTGCAATAAAATGAAGGAATTGAAGGAATCAAGTTCCTGAACTTTTTCTGCTTTCAATAAAATATCTGAAAGAGCATTAGGTTATTTTCAAATTGGTTTTACAATATCCACTTACAACAAAATCTTATGCAGCCTAAAAATAGTTGTAAAGTATCGATCTAACCTTCCATCGCTGCCTCTCTTTTCTCTCTCTCCTGCTCCTCCTTCTGCTCCTGCAGTTTTTTCTTGTAGGCAGAGGTGACGTAAGCTTCTTTATCGGCAAACTGCTCTCCCTCTGCCTCTCTTTCCTTCTGGATCTTCCTCTCTTCCCTTCGTTCTTGTTCTTTCTTTCGGTCCTCGACTGCTCTCATTAACTGGTGGATATACTTTGGCTGCAATAAAAGAGACACAGACAAAAATAAATAAATTAAGTTAATGTTCATGAGGAAGTTCTAGCTCACATGTGGCTTTTTCTTCAACAGTAGGATGTCAGAATTCAATATCAACAAAACAGCAGCACCACAGCACAGGGAATCAGTGTCTTGCTCCAACATATTTTAGCAGAGTGAATGCTGGCCAACGCAGGGTCCTCATGGACAGTCTTTCTAACCATTAGATCACTCTGAAGTCCCAGTGCTGACAAATGCAGCTATACAAGTGTTCAACATAAGTGAGATTACCCTTTTGTCAGCGCCTCGCAGAATTTTTTTGTTGCTCTCAAGTCTCTGGTTTTGAATGTCATCGTACACAGCATCATAGTCATATACAGTGCTGTCCTCTTCCAGGGCTTTCTGCATCTCCAAACGTGTCTTCAGACAGAGAGAGAGAGAAAGACAGACAAAGACCAGAGGCATGTAAATCACAGAGGAATGACTGTGTTTGTAAAAAAAAAAAAAAAAAGGTAAAACAGTTTATAGCATTAAGGAGACTCAAGGCACACAGTATTTTAATTCTTCCTCTCACCTGCTTCATCATCTTCTTTTTGACAGCTTCTCTCTGCAGACTCTCCCCAACTGAGGTCTGAGGAACAAAACATAACAAAAATATTCAGTATATTTGGACAGAAGTCTGCTAAAATGCCAACCGATACCTGGATAAGTGTTTTTTTTAATAATTTATTTTACAGAAATCTATTTAGTTTCCATAAACAGTAAAAATAATGAATCACATGCAGTGATTAGTGAATGACAAGAGACAAGTTATATTGCCCTGCTTATAACAAATCCAAAAGTGTACCCACCTCATCATCTGAGTCATCTCCGAACACTGAGGGTTTCTGCAGGATTGCTGTCTTTGACGCTCCTTTCTTCTGTGGCAAGATCAGCCCGTACCTGTGGACAATCAGGAAGCAAGGCTTCTTAAACCCTGTCCTACAAAAGTAATTTGTTTGTGACATATGCAACGGCTTTGCATCTGACACCAAAATTAAAGCAGACATTCAAATAAACAGCAAATGACCTGAAAAGTGAGTGTTTTATTTTGACCATGACCGCTACAAATATGGTGCAAATATGTATGAGAAGTGGCATATAGCTATTTATGTACAATATCAAATCTGAAGTACAGGTAAGATAGTGAGGATTACTGATTTGTTTCCAGCATTTAGAAGCAAACATTTCCTTGTCTTTTGAATGCTGGCATTAATAGAGTTTATCTTAGAAATAGACAACACAAATCGTAACAACGCACTACACATTGCAAATACTGTATGTCAGCAATTTGCAAAGAGCTAACGTTAACTATAACGTTACCTTTTCCTTTTTCCAGTCGCAAGAGCAGCCATATTTATAATATAAATATACTTTTTTTTATGACACAGGTGACTTTCTGTAAACATACGGTTAAGGGCACTTTTCATAGTGCAAAACGTCATGCACCACAAAGGGAAACACAAAAAATCCTAAAACCTAAGCGAAATCTCCCAAATTAAGTGCAGTTTGAATGACTAACGTTAGCTATAAATGTTTAATTAACTGGTTGCCATTGGTAAGGCAAAAAACGAAAGAAAAAGCAGCGCTGTTTTTGGTAAAATGAAGAAGTAGTTGATAAATATATGGCAGGTATGAAAAAGTGAACAAAACGGACCCTAGTTTTGGAAACGTTAACTAGCTGATTTATAAGAGAGGTTAGCATAACGTTAGCATATCGTTACTTAGCTGCAGGAGCAGCAATGGACGAACCAGCGATTTTACAAATAACCCTGAGTTGTAACACCACGGCTGTTACAGTAAATTAAGTTATTTATCATGACTATAACTGTAACCACAACCAAGTGAAACAGTTGTCATTCAATGTTAATCATACAGTAACATAATCACGTTAGCATGTTTGCTTACTTACTGTTTTGTAGGGACCGCCATCTTGCTCTGCCGACTGTGAACGAGCACGACAGATTCGACACAATATTTTAGTAAATTCATACATGACAAGTTCTGCTAGGTTACATGTCAGCAGCCATGTGAATATAGCAACGCACACATTACAGATATTTATCATTTTTATAATAATTATACCGACTTCTATTCACGAAATATGGGTTTATCAGCCTGTTACGAATGTGCGGACTTCCATTGGCAGATACAAGCAAGTGGCCACAATGAGCAAAATTTGATTTATCTCTGATGTGTGAAATATTTGGGCTATTAGAATATAACGACAAATACCGTGATATAAAAAGCCTATTACCATCAATGAGTTACACTTTGGAGCAATATCGCCATCTATTGGTAGGCATAATGGTAGAGGGATTGTTTTTTTTTACGATTAATCCTACCAATAGATGGCGATATTGCTCCAAAGTGTAACTCGTTGATCAGTCTCTCGCAAATAACATGATTAATCCAGGCAACACATCTGGTCTGCACACAGAGCAAACTTTCATGATTAAATCCAGAGAAATAAAAGTCGAAAGTTTCTCGAGTTGTGAAATGCCAGCTTGCTAAAGGAGGTTACACATTTATGAGAAAGCTGCAAACTTTGATGATAACAGAATTAATCTGGATACAAATGAAATTGTATTCTTATCTTAAACCTCTGTTAATGATAATGATAATAATGATACTTATTTATTACTGGAATTTGAATGATTAAGTCTTCTACAGAATAGATAGATAGATAGATGGATGGATGGATGGATGGATGGATGATAGATAGATAGATAGATAGATAGATAGATAGATAGATAGATAGATAGATAGATAGATAGATAGATAGATAGATAGGGAGCCAGTCTTCTACTGTATATCACCACATTGACCAGAAACCAAAGCTAACAATAGATCTATTTCTATTCTAGTCCTGTGACCACACACATCATATAGCAGCAAACTGCTATACCAAAGATATAGAGGTTATAATGGATTTATTATTAAGAATAATTACAATGAGCAGACAGGGGCTCATCGCTTTGTGGGAAGTCAATGACATGAAGTGCTTCTTTAAAAGAATGAACTCACTTGCGTCTGCTATTACTGGAGAGGAAACGAAGACTGACAGTCTGTCTGACTAAGAGCAAAGAAACTGCTCTCATTTCATTTTATTTGTGCATCATTTGTTATTTTTAGTGCTGTCAGCTGCTCTATTCTAAACCTGTGGTAAGTCATTAATTCTCTTAAATCAGATCAGAGAGCACATGGTGCACCTGTGATTAAAGCTGCAGCTTTGAATTCCCACTGCCTCCTCCGAGTGACTCTAAATCCAAACACCATTATCTCTGTCGTAATCTCCATCTCATCTCATCTCTGGCCTCACTGCTAATCCCTCTGGTACAAACTGAACGACCAAAGCTGCCTGATGGATGGATGAATGGATGGGTAGGATAGACACTATGGTAAAGTTAAGGTGGAAAATGTGAAGGGACTGAATAAATACCTTTTTGATATCAGTAACTGAAAGGCACATTCTTTCTATCTTTGTGTAATAATGTAGAACTAAAACACTGCTCACAACAAGCCAATAAGGTGAATTATTTGAATTATCGTGTATTGTTTTAGCCTGGCTCCAGATGTCTGAATAGACGCCCACATCTGTAATTTTTGGCAATTCAGTCTGATTATCAGGCTATTATTATTTATGTGTAGGAGGAAAGGGGAGAGAAACCAGGTTGTACTCCAGCTGTAATGATAATGGTAGTGCTGGAGCTATGCACCTGTGCATACCTGGTGTCTGGGCTGTGCTACATGTGCTGATGACGCACACTTCACACTTGAGTGTGTGGTTTGTGACAGGCTATGGTTGCTACTTTCCTTGATCTGTGCCCTCAGGCAGTGAAGATAGCAGTGTAGCAGTGCAGGTTCAGACGGGCAGGCTACACCTCAGGAGTCATGAAATATCACCTGACGTTTTCCTTTGGTCAGTACTGCACCCACTTCACTGAAGCTCATGTACGTATGTACACAAAAGATTCTATGACAATGGTTTAGACTAACTCTCTTAAACCAATACATGAAAACAAAATTATGCATGCTCTATATGGATATTGTGCACACAACCTACACATGACTTTTCTCATATTTTTATTTTATGCTTTGAATTGACACACCTCTCCAGGCTGATGCAGAGATAACATTTTGAATCATCTGACTCAAACTCAAGTTTGAATTGATTTTATTTGTTTGAGAGATTGAGAAAATTACTGAGGAACTGGCTTAAACTAGGTTCTGGTGACTTGAGAGTTAACTCACACTTGAAAAAAATGACTGCAAAAAGTACTTGATAAGGTTCCTAAAAAAATTCACTTTGGTACATCTCTAGGCTTAGTATCTATGCATTAAACTGATAAGATGCATAATAATAGTTGGTAAATATGTGTAATTTATGCAAATAGGCCTACATTGTTTTTTAAGAATAATAAAGCATATGGCATTATTTAAAGGGGAACTCAACTGATTTTACATATCACGAGGAGTACTACTCAGCCTGTAAAAATATTTGTATAATGTCTTCTGTGGCTCTGTAGAGTTTTTAACAGTCTGAAAAAGTAACCCAGGTTACGTCATCAGGGTCTGGGCTTACAGACTTCAAATGTTTAATGAAAAGCCTGAGTTACAAACAGGGTGCGTACAGTTTGAAAGACATGAGCATTTACCAGGTATGGAGGGTCTCGAGACACTTATAAGTTGCATCATGAGTAATGTAGGATCCAGTGTTTTTGGAGTCTCACCAATACTAGTGTCAGGATGTTTCGGCCTCTGCTGCATAGATTTTGGCCATTCTTTTTAAAGATTTGTGTCTCACAAGTCCCCCAACTTTATGGCAGTACAATATAGGCTACATTTCTAGAGTACCCCTTTAAGACATACATTTTCTGAATGTAATTGCTGTAGGCTGTTTGCCTGACGATGGAGGTCAATATTTACTCATCTTTGAATATAATTCACCACTAAGGCTTAGTGTTTGACTGAGAGACACTACTCATAACTGCTTTGTTTACGTCCAGCACACAAACGGTTAATCGGGATTGACAAACTAAGGGAAGTTGCGCATGCGCAGGTGGCGCTCACAGAGGAAACAGCCGGGGAGTAGTCAAACAGTCTACGATCAGAGAGAAAGACAGAAGAGAGACGAGAGAAGACCGACAATCCGGGTTCAATTGGGGTTTTTCCCCCTCAAAACAATTATGCTCGTCTCGCCGCTGTCGCTTCCTCTCAGGTGTCCGCTTCCCGGTCGCTGAATGGCGCTGGTTACCGTGCAGCGTTCACCGACCCCCAGCACCAGCTCCAGCCCCTGCGTTTCGGTAAGAGCCGCCTTTATTGAACTCTCCTCCACTACCACTGCCACCATCACCGAACCCAAATCTCCTTGCTATCGAAGGCGATTTTAGGCTTCGTTTCCGCTGTCTTTTTTGTCGGCTGCTGACTGTCATAAAGTGCCTTGCCTTTGTATTCCTGCGCATGCGTGAAGCTGCTCATCATTTTCAGTTACAATATCAGTGTCGATACTCGCTGCTAAGTTAGCGTTAAACTGCTGGGAAATGTTTTACTACTGCTGTTTGAAAAGGCAATACCGATAGCAACGTTAGCTTGCGGGCAGAGAACAGTTTCTCCCTGTGCTTTTATTGTACTCCACTGTTGACATGGTTCCTGTATGCACATTTCCGCCAGTTCAAAGGTTCAGCTGGCAGTTAGCAAACGTTACTAACGTTACTACTGTCCAAGATAAGAGAGACTCCCGATTTTCATCGATAGTGTGATGGAAATTGTTAGGATTTCCTGTTCGTCTATGTGACAGCAAATGATACTGCCAGCTATCCAATGGTTTTTAACAGCAGAGCTGTACTTGAGCTGTCTACCAAGAAATATGTCATACACTCGTAATAAGTGTCTTGTGAAACGCACGAATGCAGGTATTTACTCTTGCATTATTGTCGTGTGCTGTCTTGGTACGTAAACAAGGTTGTGGACGTGTGTCTTTCTGTCCTTCTCTTTGTCTGCGTCTGTTTGTCTCCTCCCCAGACTGTCCTTGTCTGCGTGTTTCTCTACCTGTCTGTTTCTGTGTGTGTGTGTGTGTAGTACAGGCAGGAGTTTGCCCATGCAAAGTAGAGAAGCAGGTGGTTTTTCTTTTTCTGTTGCTTTTATCCCTGCTCATCTTGTTTCTACAGAAGCAGGGAACCCCGCCAGGCAAATCAGGCATAGAGTGAGGAAGTAATATACAAGCGTATACACTCTCGGTTTCGCATTCAAATGTTGTTCTCTGTCTGTTTCACATGACTTCATACACTTCCTGTGTCAGTTCTGCGGTGTGTATCGTTGACAGCCTGTCTTCAGTCGTTCTTTTCTTCGTCAAAGTGGAGCAGTCAGTGTGATATTATGTGCTAAATGTTGATATGCTTTACTTCCCAGTGCTGGTTGATTAGGCAGTATTACTGTATGTAAGTTCTATATGGGTATAGTGAATTACCAGTAAGATATGAGTGGCCGATATGGATAAAAATCCAATATCGATCCAATATGTATCATTTTAACTTGCAACGTTGATATACATATATTGTGATATAGTGTTGCATGAAATAACCAGACTGCAATGTCTATTTTTGCTAATCGAGTGAAATAAATACCTGACAAATCAAGGTCAAAAATCAAATAAAAATCCACTGTTGTCATAAATCAGTTTTGCTCATTGATTTGAAACTTTTCCCACAATGGCCTAAAACACCCAAGGGATATCTGTCATGGTACAAGTGAATATAAACGTTACAGCAAAATCTTAAATGGTTGACAAATTGATATCACTTCACAGTATTTAGTGGCACATTGCCCAACCCTACAGTGAAATCAAATTACTGGTTGGCCAAAATGCAGCACAATAAGGGAAGACTGTTTCATCTGTTTACTTGCCAGTTGGACCCAGTAGAAGTTTAAAATTTGTCTGTGAAAATGTGCTACTTTCTACCCCCAACTGTGTCTCAAATCACAAACTGCAGTCAAGTTATGTTTTACACCAAGAATGTCACAAACTATCTCTGGGTATTGGGGCCTTGGAAGGGACCCTGTCCTTCACACCTTTTGTATTCTCATTGCAAAACAGGTTCTGTGAGTAGGCATAATGATAACTGTCTTGCTATGTACACATACATTAGGTAATTTGTTCTGACTGTCATCCAGAACGACTCAAACTATATACAAGAGGGTAAATGAAACAAGAATTTTTTGAATCATTGACATTGAGCAATCAGTATCAAGGAGAGCAAGGGTGAAAGCAAGTCAGTGTTAGCTATAGTCTCTATCCTTTGAATGATCATGTATTTTAGAGATGCGATAGCGAGCCAGGGAGTCTTTCATCACGACAGGCGTATGAGCTGTAAAAGTAGAGGAAGAAGACGTGCATATGTGTAATTTAGCAAGGTGAGGCAGGCAGGGGTGGTGAAGGATGTGAAGTGTTTTCTTGTGGAAAAATGCTTTCAAGTTGCAACCCGCACACACATACAGTGGTAACGCATTGCACAGACACATGTCTGGTTTCCTGTATCTTGCTGTCATGTGATGTGTGTGTGTGTGTGTGAGAAGTCTTATGTAAAATCTCTCATGAGATGCGTGCCAGCTGTTTTTTTCTCCACCATCTTTACTTAAACCTTATGTTGAACCTGTCCAGCCTCACTGTTGTGTGTCAGCTTCATAATAAGGGTGTTTGTAGGGAAAACACACATTATGTACTACACACACTTGGACACATTCATTTGGCCTTCAGGGGAGAAGCCTTTACTAGTTTTAACTTGGTGACTCTATAGATGCTGTAACTTGTGACTCCCAGTGCAGCACAGACTTGTCTCCAGTCCTGCAGATCCCTGCGCAGCCTACACATTCAGGTTACACATTTCCATACACTTTGGAAAAATCCTCTCACATTTTCATAAATGCAAAATGTGTTTTCCCATCTAAACAAATGTTGGGTGATATGTCACAATGTAGGAGACAATGGCATGGAACAGCTGAAACTTTGTCTAATCTGGTGAACTAAAATAAACTCCACTACTATGTAGTTTACAGTACAAAGGAAATCTTTTTTTTTCAGTGAGATATCCCCTTACTCATTCTCAGTGTTGCTTTACATGCAAAATCAGGTGTTTTGTTTCTATTTGAAACTTGCTTACTCATTACAATTGTAATTCACCATGATGTGCAACAGAACTCAATATAACTAAGGCATTTAAATGTTATTGTCTCCAAAAGACCTGCTAAATACACTATTTCCCAGCATTAAGTGCTAAGCAGGTTGTAATTACCAATTCCGGTATACAGCACACAAAGTAAGGCATTGAATTCTTTTATGTTTGATTTTTTTCAAAAGGTTGAAAAAAAGGTAAAGAATCTGAATGCAGAAACCTTTTATGGACACGTTGGTTCCAGCGTCACATGCTTTACATGAGGTGTCCAACAATCCACAAGATCTGTTTTAAATATCTCCTGTGCTGTTGAGTCTCAGAGTCCACAATGGAAACCTGCTTTGGATAATGTGGCTGAGAGAGGATGAGCACGTCTTATCACAGATATTACATTGAACTGGATCTACAACAGTGTCACAAGACCTGGCAGTAAATTCTGGTATCCAGACCCTTCCCTACTTTGCTAGGCCAAGACGTGCCAGTTCTTTACTGTGTCACACTCCCACTGTAAATTATTACACATATATATTGAACACAGTTTGCATCCGCTGCATCAAACTGTACATTTTGACACAGATTATAGCAAATACTGTGATATGAGTTATCATCAATCAGTTTCAGTCAGAGCAAAAACACATTGAGGCAGCCCTGCACAAGTTCATCTTTCTGTCTGTGCTCATTGTTGCCTGACATCAACATGTAATCCACTTCTTCCTTTTATGAAGCTGTTAATGGTTTTGTAATGTTGTTAAGGCTAGTTAAGCCTACATACAGTGTAAACAAGATAAGTACCAGGCACTGCGAGAGAAGTGCCAGGTGTTAATCTGCCCCTAATCCTTAGCCCTCTCATTTAGCAAAGCTTCATATTCCACAATGTGCTGATTAGATGTGATTTGGATTTTTCTCTTATTCTCTCTTCCTCATCTCCCCGCTTGTTTTTGTGTGTGAATATGTTATTCTCTGACCGGCCACACCTTAAAAACAGACTGAGGTCATTTTCCTGGAGGGTGTGCAAATTGAGTTGAAGTTGCACTCTGTTCTCCCTCCTGTCTCTCTGCTCTCAGGCAGTACTGAATACTGTGTTGGATGCTACTTGCATTTTTAACGTGTTTGTGCATGTATATGTGTGTGCGCTTGTGAATAGGGAAATACACAAGCTACCCTTTTTGTTTTACCCAACATAGAACAGTGGGACTTTATTCACATTTTGTCACTTCAAGTGGGAGCATATTTAATGTAATGTAATGTAATATACACATTATTAACTACTTACCACTATAGCAAACGAAAAGGGTTAAAAAGAAGTTCCAAGAGGAATGTTTTCACATTGCTGATAAGGGCTTGTCTGTTATCTTTTAACATAATAATATTGTGATGTAAATAGAGTGCTATGCAATAAGGTGATTCTAAAAACAAATTCTAAATAAAAATTTCACAATAAAATGTCTTCTGAATTGTTGGGATTTGGCATATATCAGCAATTATTGTAATGCATCAAAATCAAAGTAATGTTGTCCAATATTGTACTATACTTACACATTATTAAATGTCATCTTCATTTTATCTCTTTAGGAGTCCGGTAGTGGGGAGGATGACCGTCGCTCTCAGCCGAGGAGGTAAGATATTGAAAGATATCGTGCAGCATCACCTGCTCTGTCTCAGACAAAGCTTCATCATCTTTCTCCTCTGTGACCTCAGTGCTAAAAAAAGAGAAAAAAAAACTTACCTCACACATACAACGTGCAGTAGGATATTGATGTCATAAACCAGGAGTGTGGAACACCGTGACATTGTACCGGAAATGTAGTTCCAGGCCAAATGGTTCAAGAGACAACAAGAGCATCTACTGAAGGAACATAGGACCTGTTGTGTTGCTGCCCATGACCTCTGACCTGAAATGACCCGACCTAGACGAACAGTGGAGAAAATAGACTTTGCCTGCAAAAGCACTTGATGGTTAATCATTAAAAGTGTCTGACCCTGCAGGACTTCCTTCCTTTACTGATACAAAGAGCTGCTGTGCTATTGTAGTGCTATTGTGGCGACACAATCCCATGCTGTCCCCTATTGCCTCGGGCATTGAACTGGAGTTGGGAATCCGGTTTTTCCTGTTCCCCTCAACCACATTTGCAACTGGTTTTAGTCCACCAGCGATCAGCAGTTTCCTTCCACTGCCTACTGTGTTTATTCATTCTAGATACCAGTGAACCTTAGTTGCAGTAGCACTCTTACTTCCCCCTTTGTTTTATTTGGCCCTTTAATGACAAATTAAATCCTGAAATCCTCTCATGTATGAGACAATTAACTGTGGTTCACTGGCTGTCCATTAGAGGGCAGTAGGCTCCTTGTGAGTCAGGTCTGGGTATGTGGGTCAGGGGAGCTGCACTGCTGATCCAGGGACAGATTGGTAGCCCCTCCCAAAGTCAGAGCGCCTCTGTGTCTGTCTGGTCATTGGAGCTCTGTGCCATCTAACTGAGAGGGCTTTCTGTATTTGTGCAGCTGGGAGTGAAATCTATATTCACATACTAGGGCTACGTGTGTGTGTGTGTGTGTGTACACAGAGAAAGGTATCAGATCAGATGTCATTTTGATTTACATTATTTTGTAAGCTATTATTATTTTCAGTGTCTTGCTTTGAAGTCCCAAGATTATTATCCCCTTTTATTCAACCATACCCATTTGGCAAAATGTGACATTTTCAATGGAAATCAGGGTCCTCTGATGCTTGATTTGACTGTATGCTGTTCCACCCAGCTATGGAGTAACACCATGACCTTGTTACTTGTAAGGACATGCCACTACATAGAATATGAATATCAAGTTCCTACTGCGGAGCTGGGCCTTGTCCCGACCTCAGATTAGCCTCAAACCTCTTGGAATTGCTTTTTATACAAGTGAGGAGCTGTGTATATTATACCGGATTATGCCAGGCTGCAGAGGACAGGAAATATTGTAATTTGTTTGTCATCTGCATGAAGGAGTGTTGTTAGACATTAAGATTGGTTCATTTACCATTTGTTGAACTTGCTGTCTATGTGCTGCTAGTTGGTCTTATTACTCCGGGTAATGGCTCACTACTTTTCTAGAGTGAGACTTTATTTCAACACATTACCTAGTAGGTCGCAGACAACACATTACCTAGTAGGTCGCAGACAACACATTACCTAGTAGGTCACAGACATTTTCATTCAGCTACATTCATTTTCATTCAGCTTTATACACAACAATGATGTGAGACTCTGCATACTTGGATAAGAGAATATGTGGGCAGAGTTTAGTTACAAGATTGATTTAAATCAAATCCTACAGATGTTATTGGATCACTCAAAGTGGACGTGCACTTACAGCACATTACAGAGTTGTGGAAAGATGTGGAGATGTAGACAACAGTCCCCTTCCCCCACCACCTCCCTCACCCGCATTGTTAGACCAGGAGAAGGGGGATAAGGGTTAATTGAATAAAGTAGACCTCAATTACATTCTTCAGAAATGTAAACAAAGTTTTTGCCTGCTGAAATCCAAACACACACCTCCTACTATGATATTGCTCTGCTATCTACCCACACTAGCTAACCGTCAAGCGCAGTTTTATGTTGTGGGCGGGGTTAGCTAGTCACCCCCAAATCACATTTGATTGGATACAGTTCAAGATGAGTCATCAAATGTATTTTTATGTTTTACAGGAAGAGAAAAGAGCAGGATTTTGTACTCACATATTTTTGGATACTTATTTAGCATATAGCAAGAGATAAATGAACAATTAACACAAGGACAGGATTAGAACTTGAAAAATGTATTTTTCTTTTCACTGTGTCTTTTAATTCCAAGCTGCAGCTTGTATTCACATCCCGATGGTCTCAGGTGTGTTGGCAAACAGACAGAAATGATTCAATAAAAGGGAGCCAGCACACTGAATTACTGAATGAATGTTCCCAACTGCTGACGTCTGAGCCTGTTGTGCCGTAGCAGTCAGCAGCTGCAGCAGAGCTCATCTCTGACAGAGGTAGTGACATTCATTCAGACTGGAATAAGGCTTTAGTGATGCAGTCGGTCTGTCTGCATAAGCAGGGCCTACTGCAGTGCTGCTGATTCAAGTCAGTGACATCAGCTGAAGCAGCAACGTCACTAGAGGACCTACAGAGGAGAAATCAGAGGGAGAAAGAGGCATTTATTATGATGCTTCAATTTAAGAGTATTTCTGGTCTTTTATAGTCTACATAACACTTTAGTCACATGAAAAAAAGGGAATCATGAATTATTTCTCTGAATGGGAAGGTTTAATTTAGTCTGTTTTTTCTATGCATTTCCATTTGCTTTATATTGTGTGCCTGTAAGACTCTCCAATAAATCTTTTTCACTCACTCTGTTGTAATCTAATGTATACGGTCTGTTAGAAATGTTGTCTGGCAGATTGATTAAACTGTAAATAATCAGATTGACTTCCTGTCAGTGTGTAATACATACAAGACTCAACTCAGGATAGATGCTAATCAGTTGTGTGTGTGTGTGTGTGTGTGTGTGTGTGTGCTTCAAATCTATTGGTAAAGCAAATACTGAATAGCCTTGGTTGTGCTGTATTATATATGTGATGCTGTGATCACTAAGGTGACTGTCTGTGTGTTTGTATACGTGGAGACATGAGAGCAACAGAGGAGTGTCTGGTGTCTTTTTGCGTGTAACAACCACATCCTGGCCTTCACTGCTTGTCATTGGACGGTGTGAATTTCAGCAGTCAAATGAGAGAACAGTGAGATGGAACTTGATGAGATGGGTCCAACACCACAAACATGTCTAGGACTACCTGACCCATGCAGACTGAGAACAGGATTATAGCCCATGACTGTTCTTAGCTAGACCTACAATGCCTTTACAACAGATGTAACAAAATGTTTTCTTAATTGATGAGACCAATTAAAGAAAGAAGATCGAGAGATGGGAGTGATTTTGGGGTGTCAATGTGAGAAGAAAGTCGGTCAGAGAAGGAGAATGCAACCTCATGACTAGAAAAGGATGGCTGTGGTGGAGCATGGAGAGTTGAACAGGAAGCTGAGGTGCTGTTTGAGTAACTGTCAGATTACGCAATTACGTTATCAGTCCGTGATGAAGGCCTCTTGATGACTGTTTAAGTCTCATTAGTGTAACATTCACAGTGTGCCTACACTGAACTCTTGAACTTCTGCTGTGTCCCCTTTAATGTTTCCACTTAATGCTTGACAGTGTTGTTACACCATCTAGTCTACATGTCTACAAGATCACTGAGAGGAGGTCAAAGCCTGTAACATCATGGAGTTTACTGACCCACTTCATCTTGCTACAGAATCACACCACCCCACCTGGCTGGTTGATCAAGGAGAGCGTATAAAAAACATAAAAACACACACAGCTCATACACACTTATGCAGTATTACACAGGCCACAGATGGACCAACAGGAAAACACCACTGGAGTAGTTGTTTATCCAGTGATATTTATTGGCAGGCAGGTGGTTGCCATTTACCCTCAGTTTGTAATCTATCCTATAAATTGAAACCACGAGGGATCAACAAGCAGCGTAACCAAGTCTAAGATCAAGTTTCCCCAATGTTCACTCCTGATGTCTCCTTTTTGATTTCTCAATCCTTTTTCCGTTGTTGTTGTTGTTGTTGTGGTGCTGTTGCTGGAAGCAGCATCACATTAGGTGTCAGATGTCGCTGTCTCTGGTGAGACTTTTCCCTAAAGGCTACAGACTAAGAGTTGGTTACACAACTTCGTCACCCTTCCTCCAGCAACAGGGCTCAGACAACACAAATGTGATCAGTGCGTGGCCATCACTCTCAAGGGAATGCCCCTCTGGGTATGGGGAGTAATTAATGCTTGAACAGGAGCAGCGTTGTCATGGCAGCTAAGTTACCAGGTTTCTGACGCTGTTGTCACCATGAGAAGAGAGAAAATTGTCAGTAGGACTAGGTGTTATTGACAAAAATTACACTAGCCTATAGCCAGAAGTCCTGACAAATGGACTATATCTTGACATCTGCTGAGATAGATAAAATCCTGTCATGTTGTGTAGTTGTTGTTTATTAAACTGAACTGAATAATAACTGAAAGTCAATCTAAAGTAAGGAGTTCAGTTCATATAGTTTTAATTTCTGTCAGGCTGGAAAGCTGTGGCCTGTTGAATAAAGGCACAGAAGCAAAATGAATTAAAGCTGCAAGCAGCGATGAACGGGCCCTCGCACACCTGCGCACGTCGGGGAGTGCAGCGTCCGCCGCCTCACGACACGTCAGACTATAAAACGTGTAATTTCCTGCTGTCACTAGGTGGCGCTATGAGTGTGGCCGAAAATTTACATATAGACGCCTTCAGGGCGGGGGGGGGGGGATGAAACATGGGAAGTTTGGGACCTGTAGGACAATGTACAGTCCAGTTATAAACCACTTCCTGTTTATGGCGAAAAGGCGTTGTCATGGAAATGGCGTTTGATGAAAAGTCACAATCTTCACAGTGAAGCATCATGAAGGTCTTAAGTGTATCCTCACCAAATTTGATGTTGATGTGGTTAACCTGCTAGGAGTACTGATTAAAAGTATTGGGGCGTGTAACTTCCTGTTGTCAACAGGTGGCGCTATGACTTTGATTCGATATTGACCCCTACATGTGTTCAGGGCGGGAATGTCATCACACATGAGGAATATGGAAAAGATCCGATCATTTTCAGCCGAGTTACAGCAGTTTGATTGTTCATGATGGAACATCGAAATTCGCCGTGCCGCTGTGACCACGCCCTCTGGTGAAAAGTCACAGTTTTCACTGTACAGCATCATCAACGTCTTTAGGCTTTATGGGCCAATTTTGAGGTAGTTCTGCTGAACCCACTGGGATTTGGATGTCAGACTGTAAAACGTGACATTTCCTGCCGTCACTAGGTGGCGCTGTGGCTGTGGCTGAAAATGACCATATAGACGTGTTCAGGGCGGGGGGGGGGGGGTCATGACACGTTGTAAGTTTGGGGCCTCTAGGACAATGTATAGTGAAGTTATAAGGCACTTCCTGTTTGGCGGCAAAACATCTAACTTCCACGCCACCTCACGGCAGACCGTGTAAAAAAAACAAAATCCACGAGTAGCGTTTGATGGCCATCTTGTTGAGAAGCCATGGTCCAAGTTTGAAGGCGATCTGATAAAATCTGTAGGAGGAGTTCGTCAAAGTATGAGGGCAGGAAATCGCCAAAAATGAACAGTTAATTAAAAATAACTGACTTCCTGTTGGGTTTGGGGGGGGTCCCCACAGCCTTTTTTGTTCGTGTGGACATGATACATAAGCATACCAAATTTGGTGCATGTAGGTGAAATGTGTAGTTTGTTATACATCTATAGGTGGTGCTACTGAGCCATTTTGCCCCCCCCATGTGTGAGACCTATAAAATATAATGTTTTTTGCCATTGGTGACTCATGTGCAAAATTTCATGAGTTTTTGAGCATGTTTAGGGCCTCAAAAGTGCGATTCATTCGGACAAAGAATAATAATAATCCTTACAGATACAATAGGGTCCTACGCACTGTAGTGCTCGGGCCCTAATAAGGTGAATAAGTTATACAACAATTGCACCACTCTGTTGAATATAGTGTTTGAGTTGAAGTGGTCAAGATGGGATAGACAGGGGGTGCTGTATATATACAGTAAGTATAATGTAAGGTTTTCTTACACAAGAGTTGTCTCCATTGAAGCCATGTTGTTGTCAATGGCTGTCATGTCGTCGTCCCCACCTCCCGTCACTATGGCACTAATAATGCCTCATACGGCCGTCGACAGACCGCTGTTTTCACGGATTGGACCATGTGTGTCTCCTCCCCTCCAGCGGCAGGATTTACCGCAGCCTGGCCTGCCGCAGACTAATGAAACAGTACCACTGAGCAGATGTTAAGAGGCACCTGCTCTGCTACAGTATGTGCTAAAGATGTCAACATCTTTGCCGTTTCTGAATCTTATATTACCGCGCTTTTTTAAACCTCTTTTATATCGCGTTGACGGATACTTCTCTAAAAGATGTCCATTAAAAGCAAAACGTCAGAGTGAGACCTTACACCAGAGCTGCTGCGTTTTTACAACTAACGTAACCCCGGCAGTCCCTCCACACCTCAACAGCGACTATCGGTAACTACAGCCCGCTTCTGTGCGCCCTAGCACCGCCACCAGAGCAGCGATGCCTCCCGGTGTTGTGACCGAGCCACGGAGCTCATCCGCCGGCTGCTTCTGCGCCTGCTGCGGGGAGAAGATGAGACCTTATTTTACCGAGAACTCCGTGATCTCTCAGGGGGCAATTTATCAGCTGTAAGTTTACTTACTACACCGTGCTCAGAGCCCAATTGCAGTAACATATTGAGGCTATTGTATTCTCACAACCTCATTAGTGAAATGCTTAATGTAGGCTGCTAGAATCTGATTCAGTTTGTATAATATCAGTGAGTGGTTGGACATTTGTTTCTTTACTTTGACAGTCCCTTTTATATCCTGTCTTGACAAGCTCTCATTTGCCCTGCTTTCCAATATTTGGTACAGTGATCTGGTATGACAAAGGCATGTGGTTTTCCCATGATGACTTATGGGAAGGATATGACAGCAGCAGCAGCGTCATTGGCTGCAGGAAGATGTTTCCTTCCCTTTGCTCCTTGCGAAATGTCTGCCAGATGCCATACTCATCTGCTCACATCCACCCATCTTTTTGTTTTTTTTTTTGTTTTTTCATTTTGGATGTGCCTAAAACGCATCTTGAGGGGGCACAGCAGTAATGCACACAGTGTACCTGAGACAGATTGTTCATGAACCAGAGGATGGGAAGGAACACTGGCATTTATTGGCCATTTATCTGTTTGATCAACCAAGTCAAGATATAGTTTATAGCACTTACCCATTATTCACACTTGTCAGCCTCTGTCCTCTCTCACAGGGTATTGGACTGAGGATCCAACACAGTGTGCCAACCAAAAGACACATTCCAAAATGTATCTATCTTTGTTATTTATTATTATTATTATTATTTAATAAATGGCATGTGGGTAGTAGGTAGTTTTCACAATTTCTGTCTAGTTTTGTCATTTACCAATGTTGCCACTGTTTCTGGTGTGCACGATCCCCTGTGGCTGTTGATCCCTCTGTTAGCCTGGGGTGGGCGTAGAGGCATTTTCACTTGAAAGTTAAGAGTTTTACTGGGAGACATGCTGACATTCATGCTATGTGCCCCAAATCCAATTTTATGTGAATTCTTTGCAAATTGTAGAGACGTTTTAAATATCACCATGAAGGAAATTTGAGTGTGAGTTAGAAAACATTTTATTTTTCTAATTTGGGAATGTACCTGGATACGTTTAAAGCACCGCTCTGAAGCTGCAGATTGCCTAATTGTCACTTTTGTAATAACTGCTGTCCGTTCCAGGTTTATCCCCCTTTGCTTCTGTCTGTTTCCTCCTTCGTCTTTATAGCAGACGGTGACAGAATGGGACTTCCTGTTTCTGATGGTCCTTCCTCAGTCTTGGCCTATATTTATCGTTATCCCCAGTATGGAGTGACAAATATGGACAGTCAGGGATCACTGGTGTTAGTGATGAATCTGCATTCACTCCATCGTTACAAAGCACAGCGAGGCTTCCTCTTTGGTGTCATCTTAATCCCAGGGTCAGAAACCTCTTTGTTGAATATTGGGTGTAATCGTTGCTCGCTATGATTTCGGCCATGGTTCAAAAAACGTCAGAGCAACGTCAGAATCAAAGGAATGCATTGGGCATCTTAAGGCCATTATGTAACTCTATTGTTTAGAGAGCAGTAGCGCCAAGTAGCTTAGCTGGAGGTGCCAATTTCATGCCAGTTAGTTGTTCAGTTATGTTCCATAAAGTCTCAGCCGAAGCCAGTTAAGTTGTTACTGCCTGTAGAGTACAAAGATAAAAACAGCAGGAAGGTCTGCTGGTTTGAGAGAGGGCAAGGTTCATGTGGAAAAAAAAGGAATTGGTTGGTTAAATGGGTGAACAGTTTGTTTTCCTCTGTAACTCAATATGTCTTTGTCTGTCGTGCCTCCTGTCATTTTATGAACATGTCCAGTTCAGTTAAGCCAGCACGTTATTGGAACCAGCTGCTGTTTGTTGCAAACTGCGCAGTCAAGTGTCTTGAGCTCATAAAGGCACATAAATCTTTCCATTATTGTTTTGTATATGATGTTTGTACATGGTGTCATCTGTATTTTGTAAGAAAACAGAAAAGATTAAATCACCATTATTGAAACACATTCAACTTTTATACGACAAAATCCCTCGTACTAGCAGATGTTTTCATGCTGAAGAACAAAAGCTTCTGCTTCACACAGTTGAGAAAGAAAAAGACAACATCCCCAGCGACAGTGTGAGCTTTACATTAGGAAGACTACGCGTACAATTAGTTTAGTTTATAAATTGTCAGAAAATTGTGAAAAATGCCCATCACAAGTTCCCAGAGCCCAAAGTGATGTCTGTAAATTGCTTGTTTTGTCTGACCAATGGTCCAGAACTAAAAGATATTGAGTTTACTGTCATGTAAGATAGAGAGAGGTGGAAAATACTCTCATTTGAGAAGCAGACTGGGACATTTTTGGCATTTTTTCTTGAAAAATAACTGAAACGATTACCAAAATATTTGCTGATTATCTGCCCATGGACTAATCGCTGGGGGTCGCTTATCGAATGTGCCATTTAGTTCTTTAAGTTTTTTAAAAATTGGTTTAGTTGGAGCCAATTGTAGTGTGTTTGATTGTTGGGTAAACTTCAGTCCAATCACTCGCTTTATTTATTTTTTCTCTCTTTTCTCTCCATCTGTCCAGCATCAGTGAAAGTTTCCTGACAGTTAAAGGAGCTGCTCTCTTCTTACCTCGAGGAAATGGCTCCTCCCCTTCTTCGGCCTCTCGCTTCTCACAGCTGCGCAGCAAACATGCAGGTGGGGTAAAAGGCCTTCCTCAAGAGCAAGTGACTGTTTGACTGTGTCAGTAGTGCTGTTTGTAAATAAGGTGTCATTTGTCCATAACTGCAGTTCTTGACACTAATCAAAGCTGTGTTTTATGACTCTCACCTTACCAGGAGACATCCAGCAGCACCTACAAACCATGTTCACTCTCCTCAGACCAGAGGACAACATCAAACTGGTGGGTACACACTTTAACACACACACACACACACACACACACACACACACACACATACACACACACACACACACAGTCTTAAGGTTGTCAATCAACTGTCAAGACATCAACTGTGTTTTTCCTGCTCCAGGCGGTTCGTTTGGAGAGTGCCCACCATCAGCTCACCCGCTACATGGTGGTGGTCTCAACCAACGGTCGTCAGGACACAGAGGAGAGCGTGGTGCTGGGGATGGATTTCAGTCCTGTTGATAGGTGAGACAGTAACATACACACGCTTATGTGTGCCTGCCTGTTTTGATACTGTGCATAAAGTTGTAACAAGGAGACTTCATTTTTTTCCCCCTCCCAGCTCATGTTCTGTAGGGCTGGTTTTGCCCTTATGGAGCGACACATTGATACATCTGGACGGAGATGGGTAAGATACATACTTTAATCACAGAGCTCACACACACTTAAAACACCAGGCTGCTAAAATGGCTGACTCTTTTTTTTTTATATCTCACCTCTCTCCTCTGTGCTCCCTCTCTTTTTGCTCCCAGGGGTTTCAGTGTGTCAACTGATTACAGAGTGCATGTGTTCAAGCCCGTTTCTGTGCAGGCCATGTGGTGAGTCACACTGCATTAATCACAGGACTTGTTAGAAATGGATATCTATATCTGCCCTTTTCTTGCGTTCATCTTGGAACCTAAAGCATGCCCCTGCCATTTATTTGAACGTTTCTTTTTCTCGCCCCTTCATCTCCGGTCTCTCCATCTCATTTTTCACTCTCGCTCACTCCCTCGCAGGTCGGCCCTCCAGTCACTCCATAAAGCATGCGAGGTGGCTCGTTGTCACAACTACTTCCCAGGCAGCTTGTTCCTCACATGGGTCAGCTACTATCAAAGCAGGGTCTCCTCAGACCAGGTACGCATCAACGAGTGGAACGTCATGCAGGATGTGCAGTCACATCGTGCCGATTCGCCCGTGCTCTTCTCTGACATGTAAGTATCAGATCATGCGGAATATGTTTTTCACTTTTTATTTTCTCCCTCCCCCTTTTTCAATTATTTGTCTAGACAATATGATCATGGTTAATTATTGTTTGTCTTAATGACATAAACATGCAAATATTGAAAGATTAACTGTAGAAATTAAAATCACTACCCTTCCATATTTGAGTGTAAAACACATAGTACCATAAAGTGGTTTGGTTGGATGTCTCCTCCATATGGCATGCTGTATGTTTGCAGTAACACTTCATATATGGAAATGGACTTATTTCACAATTATTTCACATATCGTATTTCAATCTCATGGTGTTTCTGCAGACCTACAGAAAGAGAGCTGACAGAGCGTCAGATCAAAACCAGTTTGAGGGAGATCATGATGCAAAAAGACCTTGAGAATGTCACCTGCAAAGAGGTGAGTCAGTGCTTCAGATGCTGGATTTGAAGATGCTCCAAACAGATGCATTCATCTTTGAATTTTCTAAAGCATTCAGTTTTTGCAACAAATTGTGGCCCCTCCCAAAGAGGAACAGTTTGAAAAAATGACATGTTTGAGTTCCTGTTTAGTCATCAGTATTCAACTTAAAAGAAAATGTAATGTCCTGCATTTTAGGTTTATATGAACTGTTTTAAGATTCTGTGTGGTCTCTGGCTGGATGTGTTCCTTAGATCCGAACAGAGCTGGAAATGCACATGACATGCAACCTTCGAGAGTTCAAGGAGTTCATCGACAACGAGATGATTGTCATTCTGGGCCAGATGGACAGTCCTACGGAGATCTTTGATCACGTCTTCTTGGTAGGTTGACTCAGAACACCTCTGGAGTACCACTGCTGCATTTGGCACAAATGTTGGTCTCATTACACTGGAATTCTCAGGATGAAGACCTGCCAGAAGAGCTAGTTCACTAATTAATGAATTAGAACACTTACAAGTAGAAAGTGTCTCAGTTCTTAGACGTGAATGATTTATCATCGCTTTTAAGTAAAATGTATGAACATTGTTTGTACGTCAGGCTTAATCCACTCAGGAACTTGGCAGTATATGAGATAGTCTTGTGTAATTCCTCCCAATTTTGAGGTACTTTGCTCTTGTTTGGTTTGGAGAGCACATTGGATGTCAGGCATGCCTTGCCACAGGATTTAAGCATTATGAAAAGCTCCGTTGAAGGCTATGAACTAGTCTGAGGATTGCTTTTGTTTCCTACAGGGATCTGAGTGGAATGCATCCAATTTGGAGGAGTTGCAGAAGAGCGGGTAAGGAGGGGGACAAAACCAACACAACCCACTACACAGTACAAGCTGTATTGAAGTCAATAAAAACATGAAGTATTATAGGATAAGACCCTAACAATAATTTAGTTAGAATTAAATTAAATGTTTTGTGTTAAAACATTCTTCAGCCTGTTATCCAAACAGACTGCACATCCAATCATCTCTCTCATCTTCTTCTCAGGGTTCAGTACATCCTGAATGTAACGAGGGAGATTGATAACTTCTTCCCTGGTGTGTTTGAGTACCACAACATCCGTGTTTACGATGAGGAGGCCACTGACCTGCTCGCTTATTGGAATGACACCTACAAGTTTATATCTAGAGCCAAGTGAGTTTCACATGACTGCATGTATATATATATATTTTCTCTGATCTGCTCACTGTGTTAGGGAAAAGCATTCTTTCTTCCTTTTTGCCTTTTCTTGCTGTGGTTTTTTTGGCGTTGGCTCCTTTGGAAAAACTTGACTCAATCTGATCACCTGTCTTACAGAACTGTTGACAATGATAGGCTGATGTGTATGCTTGATTCTTCTGTTTTACTCCAGGAAAGCCGGATCCAAGTGCCTGGTCCACTGTAAAATGGGTATAAGTCGCTCTGCGGCCACAGTGATTGCGTACGCCATGAAGGAGCATGGCTGGGATTTGAAAAAAGCCTTTGATTATGTCAAGGAGCGTCGAGCTGTGACCAAACCTAACCCCTCTTTCATGAGACAGCTGGAGGAGTATCAGGGCATACTGCTGGCCAGGTACCCACATAAACACACACAAGTATATTTCATGAGCCAACACTGCATGGACTGTGTGATTGCTAAGGCTAATGAAATAAAACCATCCATCAGGATGAAACAGAAAGGCACGCACAGCTGAACTACTTTAAACTGCTTAAAGATGTGCTCAGGATCTTTATGTATACTTTGTTATGCACATTATGTGCATCCATACTCCAAGCTAGAAAAAGTTTTTTGAGTTTTCTCACAATTCAGTACTACCTATGGCTGAGTTCATAATTTTGCCCTTCGGGAAGCAGCCTTATCAGGAATGACAGGCTTGTTTTGGTTTAGTGATTTCAGTGCTGTGTTTGATATGTAATGTATTTCTAATATTTAAAGCTGCATTCGTTGATTTAATTTTTGTTTGATTGTTTTGGTGTTGGCAGAACAAGCTGTAAACACAATATTGACATATTATCACCATATAAAGTTGTTGTCCAGCAGACACAGAGCAACATTAGCATTCATTTGGAGTTGTGTTTCTGTCCACCTAACAAATGTAATATTCATTCTGTAGAGATGAGGGGAACTACACAGTTGGATGATAATTCTCTGTGTGTTCGTCACTACGAACAACCCCTTTCACATTACACATAGTCGTTGATCCATTGTTAATAAAAACATAGTGATTGGTGCAGCTTTAAAGTGCATTTCATATCGGCATCATATTTATCTGACACAACACATTTAGCACAATAACCTTATAAATGACATTAAAAACATGTATGTGCATGTTGATGTATGTATGTTTGCATAACGAGGATAGGAGTAACATGAAAAGACTATAAAACAAGTTGTTTTTCCACCCACCCACCCCTTTGTCACCTTCTCCTACAGCAAGCAGAGGCACAACAAACTGTGGCGTTCTCACTCTGACAGCGACCTGTCTGATCACCATGAGCCACTGTCTAAATCTTACGCCCAACCACACAGCCTGGGTCACTCCAACCCCCATAACCAGGCCAGCAGTGCTCCTGGTCCCTCTGTGAAAGATCTGCTGGAATCACTGGGAACTTCAGCCAGCACTGGCAAACCAGCACACTCCACTAGCCAGCCTGATACTGGCATCCAGTCCAATCAGCGCAGCTCTTCATCGTCTGAGGGGGTGGCAGCTCTATCAGGCGATGCTGAATCTCGAAGCCTTGAGGCTCCTTCTCATTCTGCTGTAGTCCAGATCAGCCAGTTGGACTCCCCTTGTCCTGAGTCCACAGCTGGCTCTGTGTCTCAGTTATCTCCTCCGCTCTCCAACGGCTTATGTGACTGTGAGGAGCAGCCCTCATCCCCTCCTCTCTCCCAGCCAAGGGCTGCCACTGTGGTGCCTGACCTTCTGAAGACAGACGTGGTGACTGTTGCACAGAGTGTTTTAGTGGGCCAGCCTCACCCGCCTCCATCCTTTCACCACCTTCCCCTCTCCCCTGCTCCGTCCCCAACTCCAGACTGCATGGATGAGGTTATCAAACCACAGGTGTTGTCCTGCTCTCTGCCTGTGATAAAACCAATGATAGTATCATTGCTTGAGCCCATGACAACACAAACACCAAGCACACAACAGACTGGACCCCAGTCTCTGTCTGCACCAGTGCCTGTCAGAAAACCAGACTGTGACCAACAGATGTGTGGCTGGTCTTTGGACGGTTTAGCAGCCCATCCTTCCTCCCCTTGTGATTTTATCAGCCATCCTGGTGCCATTCCACAAGACAACGAGGTGTTGTTCGGCCACAGTGCAGATCACATTAACTTTTTCAGTGCCAGGGAAAAGTTCAAGGGAATGAGTCAAGATGGTAAACCTCACTGTGCTGCGGTGCAGCAGTCGCCCCAGCTGAAGAGTTGTGGCAAGGAACATCAACCACCGCCTCAGGAGGTCTCCACTAGTGAGGGGAAGGAGGAGGAGAAAAGAAAGGTAAGGCCACTACTTGTAGCAAAACTTTCCAGAACTGCTGTACACTTACTTCCATTGCAAACACCCAAATTATTGTCTAAGCTTTGGGACTTTCTTCAGAACATCTCTCAGGCTCTTCTCATGCCCTGACGAAGATCTCAGTTTGGGTGTTTGCAATGGAGATAAGTGTGTGGATGTTTTGATCTTTTTTCGAGGCTATGTTTGCGTAAGATGTAATCTAATATAGATTAGCAAAATAATTCTTAGATAAAATTAGAATTTGTAGGATATTTGGAAGTGTATTGAACCCACAGCAGTTAAATTTGGTCTCAAGTTATTAGTTTGTGCCAATAGTTTAGCTTTTGTTTTCTTGAGTCCAAGGGCGCCACCTGGTGGCATAAAGGTAGAACACTCCATGCAGAGTATCTGTCACATCTGAATCAATTTTACTTGAATGTCTTCTGAATAAGGTCATGGATATACTAACACTTTTATTTGGCATTTAAACTGAATCGTTTATATTATCTCTCTTTTATTTATAGGAAATTACCGTTCCTGTGCAGGTCACAGGACTGAAGCCTGCAGTGCATACAGAGCCTTCACCTCTTGGCCCTCTTAGCCAACCAGAGCCTCCTCAGGGCCCAGAGGACCAGGAAGTTGGGAAGGTGAGGCAGGAAATAGAGGATAGAGATGTTTTATCACAGAAGGAAGCTGGGGATGTTAAAGAGGAAGTGAAAAACAAAGAAGAGGAGGAGGCGGCTCCTGCTGGTCTCTACAGCGATTGGACGAGGGGGTCCGTGCGCCGTGTCACACGACAGCTGGAGCAAAGAATGAAAAAGGAGCATGAGACTCTGTCACCCTCCTCATCTCCACCATCCCTCTCCAGCAGCTCCTCCTGCTCTCAGTGGCGTCCACCCAGCGTCCATCTTGCAACAGTGTCTAATTCCCGGGAAGCATCAGTTTGCTCGCAAGTGTCAGTAGTTAGCAGTGTGCAAGAGGAGGAGCAGGAGGAGGATGATGGGACGGTTAAAAGTGAGAGTGGTGATGTAGTTGAGATGGGGGCACTAGGAAATAATGACGGAAGCACAAAAGGACACAAACTCAAACCTGCTGATACTAGAATGCTCTCTACCTCTTCTTTCCACCGCTCTGCCCATTCTCCCTTTGCCTCTGTGAACTTCCTGTGTTTGGAGGGCGTGACGGAGCTCGAGTCAGGCACAGACTGGGACTGCTCCACAGAGACACCCCATAGTGACATCATCATGAGGGAGACGTGGGAGACTTTGTGTGAGCTGGGTGCCTTCCTGCAGCAGGTGAGTGTGGGCGGAGCCTGCAAGGCCAGGTGTGTGGACCAGGTTTTTGGCCTCAGTGCCAGAGCCACTCAGAAGCGAGGGAACAGTGTCCAGAGGAGCATCAGAGAGGTGGAAGCCAGGCTTCGCCAGGCAGGACTGACCCCTCCATCCCTGATGAAGCGCTCAGCCTCTCTGGCCAAACTGGGCTGTCTGGAGCTGCTCGCCAATGACCTGAGTGAGTGGGAGCTCAGCCGCTCCTCTGTAGCCCCGTCCTCAGCAGAACCTCCGATCCACGCAGTTAGCGATGAGTCCAAGAAGCAGCGGGTCCACAACTCTCCTTCCTCAGATGGCCAGCAGCCAGAAGTCCTCGGGATTGGTGCGGAGAAGCTTTCTGAAGCTGTGAACGCCTCACCACCTCCACCATCAAATCAGAGTCCGCAGGGAGGACAACTCCCAGACTCTGGCCAAGATTCACTGCATTCACCTGGGCCGACACTTATGACAACAAGGCAGCAATATGGAAGGACTCACCCCCTGAGGCGGCTTAAGAAAAGAACTGCTAGTACCCTTTACCACACCATGTAACCCTCAGTGTGTGTGTGTGTGTCTGTCTGTGTGTGTGTATGTGTGTGTGTGTGTGTGCAAGAGAGAGGGATCATGTACACCTGTGAGTAATAGACAAAACAAACCAATGCCTATTGCCTTAAAGGATATGTTAAGTGGTTTCTTCCCTGCAGATCCGCCAAGAGCCCCATGTGAAATCTGTGATATGTGATACTTGTCTCCATGCAAGGACAGTGAGAAGGCTATGAAGGTTCCAGTCAATTGAAATGAAAGCTATGAGTCCAATTGGGGAAAAAAAAAAAAAACGCTGTTTAGTATACAAACACTTTCAGAAGACATTCAAAAAGCAGCAAAAACAATCATCCAAATGACTTGTTTCAAATGTTAATATACCTGAGCCTGCACATATTCACTCTTTACATCATTGCTGGTTTCTCCGTCATCAACTTGATATTTACTTGACTGAATAGTCTGACCTGATGTTAGGTGGAATGTAGCCTCTGTTTTCCTCTTCTCGTATTTTCATGTCTCTTGATCGATATTTGCTAGTTGTGACGGGTAGCTACCAAGAAAATAATACAGCTGTTCTTCTGGTACAATCTGACAGGTAAATTCAACTGCCCAACATCAAATCAACACTCAAACAGACTTCTCAGACCTGCAGATTGGTTCAAAATGATCATGTAAAGAGAAACTTGGGTGACTTGGCAGAAATACTTTGTACTGACAAATAATACCAATCAAAGTCAATTCTGCTGTCTTGAGACTGATTTTAAACATGGGTTGTACATCTAAACACACAAGAGCTCAGGTTGAACCACAGATGAGTGATTTTCCCCCCAAAGAAAGGTGTGGCCAGAGCTGGTGACAGGATTACTGCATAGCTGTACAGCGGTTTATTGAATCAAAATGCAAAGAGAAGAGGCATGCTGTTTGTTTTATGTTTGTTTTGACTACACAATACCTCAGTCAGTCTGAACCAAATCTGACCTGCACAAACAGTCAGACTCTGGATTGCTGGAATGTCCATCAGAAACAATTTCAACTTCCCTACTCGATAAACTGAAGTAAACTCATCTCTCTCATGTCGTCTCGCAGTTCTGATGCCACTCAAACTAGACATTTTCTGTATGTATTACTGTGTGGGAGAAAAGGTAGGTTAGGGGATTGGGAGTGGAAAGGCAGAGTTGTATATTTGTGAGTTTTCTGCTATGTTCTCTTTGGGATGTGTAAAGGTCTATATTGTGAGTGCTGACATTTTAGAAACTACATGTTTTTATATCTGGTTTGTGTCCGTGTGTGAGTGCGACTGTGCAGCACAACTTTTACCATGTGGGTGTGTACTTTTTGTTTTTGTACACATTTTTAGGAGTGTGCCTGTGACTGACAAGTGAAGCTTCTCTGCAGTCTATCAGAAATGTCTGTACAGGGAGGTCTGTCATACATGCACTTTACTCCCTTTTTAATTTTAATGTGGCTTTTTTTAATGTATGGTTGCTACTTTTGGGGAGCATGCTTAGGTCGTAGCAGCTGCTGGGTATGTGTGTTTATTGTCAAAAACTGATTTTTTTGTTTGTTTTATTTTAAACTATCGGTGTAAATAGTCTTTTATATCATGTGCTTCAACTGTGACCATTAAACAATGGAAGTCATTGAGTGTTTGCTGTGAGTCTGTGAACAGTAATGTAAGGTCATTACATAACTAAATATACTTATCAGTAATGTCAAAAACTTCGCTAGAATGTTAAAAACTTAAAACATACTGTCATCGTCTTTTGTTTAAAACATTAGTTTATATTTATAAAATGTCCAAAAAAGAGTGAAAAAACGTCCATCAGAGTTTCACAGACCCTAAGGTGACATCTTCAGATTGCTTATTTTGTTCGACTAACGGTTAAAAACCCAAAGATATTCAGTTTACTATGATATAAAACAGTTAAAAGCAGAAGATCATTGCATTTATATACATGGAACAAGACAATGTTGGAAATAATTTCTTGTTTGGTGATTAATTCGATTAATGAATTATCAAAATTGTCATTTCTAGTTAATACTCTAATCATTTCAGCTGTATTGTCAGAGGAGCACATCCACAGTGAACGTGTTAACACTTCCTTCATTTCTTCACGTCGTACAGCATTGTGATTATTTTTTATTCTACTATGAGGTGGGTATTTTCTCTGTTACTTGGAAAACTGTACTTACATTTAGGAAATTAAAGCCAGAAAATCTTTTCCCAGAGTTAATGTCCCTGTTACTCTTGATCATCCGCAGAACACATTGTCAACAGTTTTCTTAGTGCCTGTTTCTTTCAATGAGAATTGTTTACAGCAGGTGAAGCCTATACGTAAATTGTTCGTATATATTTAAATTGTTAAACCCAGATGTAGTTATAGTAAAGAAAGTTATTCAGGCTGTGGTAAATTTAATATACAAATGTATACAAATGTTTAGTCAAAAGAAGTAGCTACAACAGTGTGAGCTACAAAAATAGAAAAGAAAGAAACCAGTTTGGAAGAGAGGAGCTATGTAAAACACTCAGAATTGATATTGTAATGTGAAATGTACATATTAAATTCTTATCCTAAAACCACAGCAATATACATATTTTGCAAACAGTGCGGAATAACTGCTGTTTTCCTCGTTACTGTAATCTAAATGTCATAACACGTGGAAACATCTTAAACCATAATTAGAGAAAAAAAAAATGTTGGTGTCATGTTAGTATTTTGGTGTTCTGTGTTCTTGTTAGTCAAACTTATTGCTGTCACCACTGGTAAGTCAAAAGTGGTGACTAAAGACAGTATCCTCAGTTCATCACTACACCATATATAGCATAGATGTCATTCCTCTGATTTTCTGTTCTCTTTTCTCCTTATGCCAGTCCCAACACCAGGATGCAGGAGCTCTCTGTTTTGTGAGCGACAGTGCAGCGAAGAGCTTGACCTCTTTCTTGATTGACAGCAACAAGGGAATGCAGCATGACCCCAGTTCAGCATGCCTTTCGGGTATCCAGGTATGTTTCGTGTGTAATATCCAAGGCTCATTATGCACAAACTACAAAACCAGAGAACTGCCTTTGAACCACTGACTAGTCCAACAAATGCAAAGATCTTCAGAGCTATGATCAACACTTTAGAACCAGCCAGAGGTGCACCAGTCAAAACTATACTGTCCATCATTTCCTGTTCTCTCTGGCTGGCTTTAATCTCTATTTCTGCTGAGTATTAGCGGAGGCCAAATTAAGTCCACCACAGCAACAGGTGATGGCTCAAGACTGTATTTTCTATAGTGGGAGTTAATCCCTTGTGATGACTTAGTGGCTACTTACACACTTTCTGTGTTGCTCATTGCTGAAGTTTAAGATTTTTATGAATTTGTCTCGCAGTTGAACATTTAAGACAACTCTATTTATTTAAAGGCTGTTTTTTCACATTTGGAGTGGCTAGAGGTGTACTTTATAGAACACTTTGCACTTTGTAAAGTATGCTTAATGCATGCCTAAGCAGTTTGCAGGAAATATGCTGTCAGCTATTAGAAAACTGCTAAAAAATATACAATAAATTCTACTCTGATTTTTAGGAGTTAGGAGCTGGTGAACATACATTATTACAGTTTTCTTTTTTTTAACAATTGGTTACATGTGTTTCTCTATACTGAGTTCACTTTTTCAAAACTCTTCACACAGTCAGCACAACAGCAGCCTTAAACTGTGGATCACTTTTCATTGCTTTGACACAAAATGCATTCAGTGACCACATCTTTCAAAACTCGTGAACTGTTTTCTCACTCAAACTCAACCACCACCAAAACTCTGTGTATTTACACTCCATTTTGCACATCTTTATATAATATTGTCAAAACTGTTAAATTTACATTCAATGTAACACAGAATGACTGTAAATTAGACTGCAATTTGTTACATTCTGCTACATCTACATCTATAACAAACCCAACCCCATGAAGGAGTGATTTACCTCATGGAGGTGGAAAGTTTATGACCACCGTGCACATGATCTCTACTGGATGCATGATGTCTGGACATGTCTGCAGAAGATTTCCAGGGATGGATCAAGCACGCAAAAAGATTCTGTAAAGTAAAAAATGCTAAATAAAACCTACTTCAAAGACAATAGTGATCTAACGCTACTGACTGTTAGTGTTTTATGTCATTATGAGTTACAAAGTTTTCTTGTTGGGAGGCAACTGTCTGTGTTCTGCTTGATCCTGAGATGTGTAAGAAGTGTTTTGGTTGCTTTAGTGTATTTTGGATGTGACTATTGTGCTGAGCTGCATGTTGTTACAGAGAACTGTGTGAAGAGTTTATAACCAGTTGAAAAAAACTATAAACCTAGAACAAACTTGGGTAATTCAACAATTTGGAATCTATTTGTTTTTTTTAATTCGTCATCAAGCTTACTCCATCTATCCTGCAGGCGCTCTTTGGTGTACTTCAGCACTGTAAGTGTATTTTTTATCTCTGGTCATCACCTTGTGGCACACAAAAGCCTTGGTTGCAGGGGTCAACGTGCAGCACTTGAAGGCAGCATGGGAGATCAGGTCACCTGTGTGCGCTTATTTACCTGTTTAATCTCCCACAACTATTCTTTAAGTCACACTTCGTCTGTTAGAGGCCACCAGTTGTGACACTGACCCCCGGGGACGCGCTGGCCCCCTGTAACCGGCGCGCGTCACGTTTCCCTGTACTGACAGAGCCTGTTCCAAAATAGACGGCACCCACCCTGCACCCACCCACACCCTCCTCTCTCCCTGCTCTGACCCGGTACTCTCCCCTCTCTCTTTCCCTGCCGAGGAGCGTCACACAGCTGTCCAGTGCGTCCTCAGCAAGTCCGCACCGACTCCAGGAGACCGGATCGCAGGGAATATCATTCAAAGGAATAAGAACAGCAGAATAAGGAGGAGGAGGAGTAGGCTACACAACAGAACCCGTGAGAGTTGTCCAGGGAAGAGGGGTCTCCCCAAAACCTGAGGTGAGCTGTCTTGTGGACTATCTTTCCTAATATGTGTGTCAGTTGGCGGTGCTGCAGTGGGGTGAGAGGTGCGTCAGCGTCTTTACTGCACTGCTGGAGAGGAGCGAGTGCGTCTCCACCTTTGGAAATCTTTTGAAAAGACAGAGTCGCTACGTTGTGATTGTGCACTTTCCCCTCCTGCGGACGGAGCAGATCTTGAGTCGTGCATGGCAGCTGTGGGCTACTTTAAGGAGTACGTTGTACATTACTAACCTCCCCCCACCCTCTCTCTCTCTCTCCCTCCCTCCCTCCCTCACACCCCCCGCGCCCCGGACAGCCTATGTTCCCGTGTTTAAAGTGTGTTTGTATAGGCTGTGCGCATAGGTTGTTTAAATTCATGGTGTGTTCATTAACGATAAAGCGCCACAGAGTGCGTTGCGTTCATTCTGGGACTATTTAGGATCAGGCTGGCGGGTGGGAGGAGCGGCTGGTCCCGGGTGGGACAGTGCAGTTTGTCATGTCTATATTAGGAAAGTGGCAGTGTCATTCTTTCGCTCTGCCTCGACTCTCCAGAGCCGTGCCATGCGCGACAGAGGGGGGCAGTCTCATTAACCTGAGGCAGAATTAAAGGAGCATGTCGGAGGTTTTCCACGTTTAACTTAATTTACTATAAATCACATCACATATATTTCTGCCACCGGTTTCCCAAAGCATACAAGTTTTTAGATAGCTGAATGAGATCTGCTCTGCTTAAATCTCATGGCAGTTATAGGCAGCTTGCTGGTTTCAGCTCATGCCAGAGATGTGAAAATCAACTTGGTGAGAGCAGAAGCTTTCTTGAGATAGTAATAAATTCCTATGAACTTTAAAATATGATTTTTTGTATGTTAGATTTTTTTCTTTTTATAAGCCCTTTCTCAAAAGGACGATGATCCAGGCCTTTTTATGTTCAAATCAGATGATATGGTATGCATTATAAATAAATAATAAGTTGTTTTGTTTCTGTCAAATGCTTGAGAAAAATGAAGATAAGATAATTAAGACAAGGGTCGTTTTGATTCGTGCTGTGGAGGTCATAACAGCAGGCAGCAGGAGAGCTTCTTCTTTTGTATATTAGCACTTTATCTTGACAGCCAGGCAGAATTAATTCAATACTATTGTTACTATCAACAAGTATCTGACACAGTATCAATAAAAAATATATACAAGTATGTGTTATATTGTGTGTGGCCTGAAATGCCCCACAGCTGGCCAGCCTGAAGTGGTCGCTGGAATGTAAATCTCTTGATAACGAAGAGCTTCCAGGAAAGAAGTGAGAGCTTCTGTCCTCCCATCAGTCTGGTTGAGTCATGTATCACACAGCCGTTAGGTTCAGTTCAGGGCTAAATGTAGAATATAGTGTGAAAGTCAGACATCATCACTTAAAGCTGTGATTTGGGTCATTTTATGTTCACTTCGTCACAGGGCTGATAAGTTGACACATTTCCACAGAAAAAGAACTGGACCCTGGCCTCAGTTGGTGCTCTTTGTGGTTTTATTTCATCCGTGAAGAACTAGACAGTTTGAGTTTATGATCTAAGCAAGCGGAAGAACTCTGCTGCATTTATCAGACGTCTTCAGGGACTGATGCAGGCCTACTTCTAGATTTGGGTTTTTAGTTTTGGCTTTATGTAAGCCAGTGCAGTCAGGGAGTTTATCTTAGATAAGTTATGAACTACATATTCTCATGGGGATTGTATCACGTGGGTGTGACTGAATGTAACTGCTGTGCTGTGTATTGCTAGCTTCACACTGTATCTGTCATATATCAAGTAATCTCCCGGCCATTTATCTGTTATCTGTGTCTTAGTGTTTGTCTTTGATGTTTGACCGTCGCATAGTGCTTGGTGGGACAATCAACTATTAATATCTACACTGATGGCAGGCACTGTTATAGAATATCTCCTGTGTTTTGGAGGATTACCGTCCCTCTGGCCTGGTGCCTGGGACAGCCCCAGAACAGCAAGTTGTCAGTCAACAAACAGCCTAAAAACACATTACAGAGTTCATTAATCAGAGAAAAGCAGAAGGTTATTTAAAGACCCTGAAAAGTTGGCTTCAACTCAGAGTATTTCTTTACAACATCAAATATTCAAAAACATCTTTAGTTATTATTTATTAGGAGTTTACAGTAACAACCCACCAACTGTCACCAGATTCTAATTCAAATGTATCTAAATTCTGATTGGTGCACGGAAGTATGTGATGTCACATTTTTCTAACTGAGTCCCGCCCACTTCAAACCAGAGGTAAAACAACAAATGCAGAAATCTCTCGAGTGAAATAACCAAAACTGTTGTAAACTTTGACCTGAAAATAGTGTGTTCATATGGATCCCATCACTCACAGAAAGAAGTTTAGTGAGAAAAAAAGGTTTTCGGGGCCTTTAAAATGTATTGATTCATATACAGGATGAATGGACAGTAGGCCTGTATCAGTCCGCTGTCTATGTATGAGTGAAGCAGAAAACAAAAAAAGAAATTCAGTCCTTGCTAGCATGACATACACATTTTTTTAATCTACTTTATGTGACTTCCATGATAAATAAAATAAATACCAAAGGTGAGTGAACTGCCCTGTGAACTTTCAAAATGAAAAGCTTGAAAGCACCATAGAGTTACTGAGTCATCTTCAACTTTGAAGGCAAATGGCAGCAAACACAGCAGGACGCTCCTCATAACAACACATTAAGTGATAGCATGAGCAAGAAAACACTATTCAACAAGCTGCCTCAGTGACAAAAACAATGACAGACTATATGCTGTAGAAGGAGATATGAACCATATAAAGTACAGATTGCAGAGAATAATATTGTGACAACAAGCTCTTCTAGTCTTTAATTAGTTCTGTGGTCTGGGACAGTATTTGGTTTCTTTTTCTATGAGATTTCTTCTTGATTGTAGGGATGAGCTCTGATCAAACCATTTTAACCATTTTCAAAAGAAATCACCTGTGCAACTATCAAAAAAAAGATTAATATGAAAACAAATAAATCACGGCACTTTTGCCCCAACATGAGTAACTGTTCATATAACTCTCTGCTCGTGATTTTAGTTGCACTTACGTATATATATAGTTTCATGCTGACATTTTTAGTGAATGTTAATGAACTTTTTGCCACCTCTCATTTCTTTCTTTAAATCTCTTTGTTTCTGATCCTCTACTGACATCACTTTATCCTTTTTTTCACCCCCTCCTCCTCTCCCATCTCTTGTTTCTTCATCTGTACTTCCAACCTACCTTCCTCTACTCGCCTCAGCCATGAGTCGCAGCATCGTGCGGCAGAGTAAGTTTCGCCACGTGTTTGGCCAGATGGTCAAGGCTGAGCAGGGCTACGATGACATTCGGGTCTCCAAGGTGACGTGGGACAGCTCCTTCTGCGCCGTCAACCCAAAGTTCCTGGCGGTCATCGTTGAATCCAGCGGTGGAGGCTCGTTCCTGGTCCTGCCCCTCTCTAAGGTCAGTAAGGTCAAAGGGGAAACATTTCTGGGCTGCAGAGGGTGGAAACACAACAGAGTGTCCCAGAGTTCAAGGTTCATGTCCATCTATCTACCTCTGAAGATGAGGTGAATTGCTGATTACCCCAAAACTGCAAACATTTGATAAGTCATCTTTGATGATGATAACATCTTTGTCTTATTGGTTCACTGCTGGCACATGTCGAGAGATGAAGATCACCAAGGACTACTGAATGAGACAAATAATCCTCTCATTCCATAAATTCATACTTCGAGCTGTTCCTTCCTGTTTATGAGGGATTTGTGTGTGTTTGAAATGTTGATTGTGCATCCTGCAAACAGATATTCATTTTCAAGTTGTGTCTTTATTACGTGTTTGTTAGCGTGTTGAAAGAAAACTGTATCAGAGTGTTTTTGTCATACAAGAGTCAGGGGAAACAAGAAGAAACAATAAGAGAAGAAGAACTTTACATGGAAAGAGGAAGAAAAGAAGGAGAAGTAAAGATAGTTTGCTTAGTTTTCGTTCTGTAACCTTTTGTATCTCAGTGTTGACTATTGTTCAGCTCATCAAGGTTACGGAAGGCAATGCCATGTTGAATACTGACAGCAGTGTGGCCACTTCAGTTTCAGATCTTTGTATTGTTCTGTTAGAGACCCAGAATGAAGTTTCTAACAAGGGAAATATATGATTTACACCTCATAAACAACATATCTGAAATTTATGAAAACTTTTCAAAAGGCACAGGAGACAGACATTAAACATAATTATGTATCCATGACAGTTTACATTATAGTGTATTTTTTCAACACAAGTTCACTACTCAGTATTGTTTAGGTGCATTGGCCAGAGGTGGCCTCAGATTTCTTGACTAAGCATTAGTCCTGTTTGGAAGCTTGTCTCAGTAACCTTTCGTTCAGTAATGTTTAGCTATAAGTGGCTATAACAGGATTGATGTTGCATGACATAATCAACAGGCTGTGATGGGGAGGGTGAAGGAAAGGACTCCCAAAGCCTTTGGCAGGCAGCTCTGTACGGAGGTCAAATAATTCCTGTGACCCTAAGTATTTGAAATATACAGAAAAGCCCATGTCTCATTCTCTGAGGGTGAGCCTATAAGATACATATAATTCACAGGTTCACAGGAAGACAGAAAACAAGCTGCTTTTCAAGGCTGATCAGTGCCAAGTCATGGTGTCAGCAGTGCAATGGTTACAATAGCTTAACTTTCAGCTTGATTTTAGTATGTTTTTCTTCTAATAGCAGAGGATATAATATTTGCTTCTGCTGTCATGTTGGGGAAGTCTTTGGAGGGACCACCATAATTGCTGAAACAGAAATACAGCGACAGGAAAAGCAACAAGTCAAGACAGATCAGACATTTAAAGCCCCAATGCCTCAGCGTGTTGTGGAACCTCGTGATGATAACAACATCGCCTTAAAATAAACGATGGACAACAGAAAGACAAAACTAAACTTGTGTATAAATATTTGGATGTGGAGGGAGGTAATATTCCAATCCATGATCCTATCTAAGTAAAATAGATTACTGGTACTTTATATCACATTTTATGCATTTTAAACTCACTTTTTGAGATGAACAATTTGGAAATTTCACTGCTGAGATTCATCAGCATGGCAGCAGTGGTAATTAGTGACAAAGGGCAAGAAGACACAGAGTAACGCTCAGTTCTTTGGAGACATGGGGAAATGGATGTGATTATATACTGGAGTCATGGTGAACAGCAATGCTATTAATACACAGCGACGTGCTCTCCATCCTCCATCTCCCCCCTCCGGGTCCCCAACGGGCCATAAGAAAAACTCCCCTTTCAACGCCTCGACGCTCAGCTATAAATACATCTCTCTTGGGGTGTGTGTTGTATGTGTGTGGAGGGAGTGATATCTCAAAAGCTGATACACATGTTCACACGGGAGGAGCAGGGAAACATGGAATAACCTGGACACTTCTATCATGATTTTAGTTTGGATCATATTAAAAATGTCTGTTTTTGTCTGTTTCCTGGCCTGGACGTCCACCATGAAGCTGCAAGCCTTTTTTTTTTTTTTAAAGGTTTTGGTTGCATGTTGAAGGTTTTGACTGCCACATTTGGTCTTATTTACATTAAAAATACATTCAGACGAAACATTGGACATTGGTCGTCAATTTCCACAAAGTCAGACCAGTAACAATGGCTGACCTGTCTTATTACAGTGCCCTAAACTCAGAACATTCACATTTGTGTCTCTGTCACCATATTAAATTGGAAAAGTTTCCGAGGCTGGACTACCAAACGGCCAAAGTAGGAAACTTCTCCAGGGCCCCCAAAACAGGGCACCACTACAGTACAATACATACTAAGGTGGTTACTGCATTATTAC